>JARQOC010000001.1:228061001-228127056 GCA_033576535.1 Allobates femoralis | reverse complement strand
AATGTGAACCCAGCCTTAGGCTGCTTCCACACTGCAGTGTCCATCAGGTTTGTGTGCCAAAACCCGGAGAGAAACCAGGAGAGAAACTTTCAGAGAAAAACTATAATTGAAAGATTGACACCTGTTCTGAGTTTTGGAGACACTCCTGGTTTTGTCACACAAATCTGATGGAACCTGATCAGTGAAAAAACTGCAGTGTGGAAGCAGCCTTATCTGTCCAACTTACTGGTTGCAGTGAAATCATGGACACATTGCTCCATTTTGTGGCTGTGTACAAATGGAACAATGTGTCCATGATTTCACTGCAACCAGCAAATTGCCAGTGAAATTGCATGCAATATTGCGTCGTGCAACAGTACCCTTATGGCTGCTTTACACGTCCCAACATCGTTTCGATATTGTATACAACAGCAAGGGAGCGTGCACTTTTTTGGCTGAAATCCAAGATCGCATAGGAGCTGTCACACAGGGAGATATCGGCAGGCAACACAACTGCGATGTATACGCCCCCTCGTACGAGCAACCCAGGGAACGACCATTTAACATGGGCGTGAATAGGGTAAGTTGTTCTCCAAGTCGGTGTTGGGCTGTCACACAGAACAATCCTGCCAGATTGTCCATCCAATATCGGGCAGTTGGAGAGGCTGCTCATCTCTCCCCAGATATCGTTTTGGCATCGTTCTTGCATCAAATTGCACATTCACACCACACAACGCACGAACCATGTGACTTTTTATCGAAGTTGGACGACGATATCGGGAAGTGTAAAGCGGCCATTAGATTACTGGATGGGTGGAGCAATTCTAAGTGATACTTCACTGGAATCAAGGCCTCTTTGCCTAAATCATACTGCTCTCAGATTAGGTAACAAAAACCAGTTCACAGATTCACATTAAGAGGAACCTATTAGCAGGTGGTCACAATAAAACTAAGGCCACCACTGGTACAGTAGTCTGGTAAATGATATTCAAGCTTCTAACTCCCTCTGCATATTGCAAAATACCTTTTATAATCCCATACAATGTGGTCTGGCCCGAGATGCTGCTGGTCTTGCTTGGTGCCTCCTCTATCCCTGCAGTCACCATCCTCCTGCACAGCTTAATGAGAATGATGTGTAGCTAGTCAGCCATACCGCACACCCAATCTCGTGGTGGTATACTTAGTTTTGCCCTGTAAAAGGGCAGAGTGATGCAATATTGTGCACATGCACCAGCTTTACATCCGGGTTATTGGAGATCTTCAGTCTCTTCTGATGCATGCATTTTAGGCTACCTGCGCACCTAGCATTTTTAGGATTTTCTCTTCTTGCAAATTTCACTGAAATCTGCAAGGGGAAATACATCCTATCAAAATCAATGAGAATTCTGAAGTGTTGTGCCCATCTTCAGGTATTTTTCCGTGTGGATTTTGTTACACAAAAAAAAAAAAAAAAAAAAAAAAAAAAAAAAAATAAAAAAAAGAGGAGATCCAGGAACCAAAATCTGCTGCATAGGCACATGTCCTTACATTATAGTGCTCAGCCCAGAGTGAAGCACCCCTGCACAGGAATGCCATGGGGAGGGCTGTGTTGGGTTTCACATTGGCATTCAGCACCACAGCAGATTGACTGCATATGCATCTGCAGGGCCAAACACAGACATTTTATTGTGGATGCAGCAGTGATGGGTCTGCATGCATTCACATGAAAATGCCCATAGAAGGCATTGCCTGATGAGCCCAGCTGTCAGGAGGGGAAAGGACCCAAAGCAGCTCCATTCTCTCAGAGCCCGGCTATCGGGAGGGGAAAGAGGGACCCAAAGCAGCCGACTAGCTGATTAGTTTAAATCACGCGCCGATCAGTGTTCTGCAGACTATTTAAACTGATGAGCTGATGTTGACATGAGCTGATCAGTATCAATCACCAGCCGATCGGTGTTGGCGGGCGATTTAAGCAGTCAGCTGCTTCGGGTCCTCTCTCTCCCCTCCTGATAGCTGGGCTCTGAGAGAATGGATTCCAATGTGATCTGCAGAGTTTGTCTGCAATGTCTTGTGGATGGCCGTGCAGTCTCATTGCCCTCCATGTATGATTTTTACACCTGCAGAGCTGTGCGTACAAATCATACATTCTCAGCTGCACAGAAAATGCAACATGTCGCGTTTCTGGGCACCGAGAATCAGCGCATGCAGACATGAATGCGGCCATCCACAGGGCACTGCGTACACCATGTATCCCCATGTTAAACATGGGGATGTACGACGCATGCGGTCTGCTCACATTCACTCACTGCATTACACTGCAGCAGGAAACACCAATGTGAAACCACCCTTACCCATCATCTACAACAGGGGTCCTCAACCTGTAGCTCAGGAGCCACATGTGGCTCATGGACTGATGTGTGGCTCACCAGTCTTCCAGCTTGCTGCATTGGTCTCCATACAGTGATTTTTGGGGCGTAGCCCCACAAAGAAGAGATCTGGACAGGGTAAGGCAAGGATCCCTGGATCTTTGTACACTGCCTTGGTGTGATTTCTGTTTAAAAGCTTTGGCGGTCATACCAATAATGGGGGCTTGTGATGGGGCAGAAGCTGGATGTTACCCGTGATTCACTGAGCTGAATGTGTCTCAGGATCAGAAAGGTAGGGGGACCTCTGATCTACATGGAACATCTAACAAGGAGGCACAGAGCAGACCAGGGTCACCCATCAGAGCAGACTATACTGTATGAATGGGTTATAAGGGGGTTTGGGATATGCAGGTTTCAAGAGAGGCCTTAGTTTATATTGGGGAAACCTGGTGCCCAGTTCAGCTGTAATTCCTGCCCCAATCAAGGGCATCCAGTCCTGAACCAGCCACTCATACAGGACTGTAGGCCAGTTATTCAGGGGTCATGGGCCCATGTAGAAGGCTCCACCATAAAGACACACAATGGGTTTGGTTTAAAGTTATTCATGTTCTATTAGGTGTCACAGACTACACTTTCCAACACACCAGGTCAGTATGGAGCCTATACCAGCACTTACCTAAGCCTGTCACAAGCAGCAACACTGCTCCTTCCACCCACAACTGGAGAGACAGCTGAGTGATCTGGACACATAGGGCAGCTGCTTTATATGTATGGGCTAAACTGTCCTGCACAGGGCAACCAATCACATCCCAGCTCTCATTCTACACTGGAGTCTGTGGAATTGAGAGCTGTAACGCTATTGGTTCCCACTCCCAATTCCAGCGCTAAGTGCCCTGCTGTGTGATAGCCACTCCCTCAGGAGGAAGCAGTTATGTCTGCTGAGGAGGCAGAGGCTCCGCCATTGTGAGGGCCCCACACTGCTCCCCCGCGCCATTACACTTCATCCATATTAATGACAGCAGAGCCCAGGCCGGAGCCCGCTCCTACCTCACCCGGTGCCGCCTCCAATGTGACCTTTCACCAGTGACACTGTGATAAGGGGGTGTCCTGAGCCCGGGCTCCTCATGGCCACATTACAAGGAGCCGCACACTTTATCCACTCACTTATTCCATTTTTCTCTAATATAAAGTAAATTCTAAACTTTTTTAGGAATCTGTTCGTTGTTTCTTCCCCAATGTATGATTGTATGGCGACATCTTGTGGCTGCATGTAAGTATAGCACCAGGAATGTTTAGCACCAGAGCAGGGGCTCAAACTGCCTGGGTATAGGGGCCACACATAGAAAAGATTGCATTTGCAGGACAGTGACATTTTTGGTGATCCCATAGTTTTTTCTATACACCATTTGATCACTTTTTTTGAACATGTTTTGCTTGTTTAGTTAATTTTTTTTAAGTAGTATTCATTGTATGGGTTATGGTATTTTACAGCCTGGGCTATTATGGATGTGACAATAAGAGATCTGCACTTTTTTGTTAATTTTAGTTTGTCTATAAAACAGCATTTTAGAGGTAATGGAAATGTCATGCCCTCTTTTGAATTTTTTTTTTTTTTAGTTTAACTCATCACCCTATAAGTAACATTCTTACAATATTCCACCTTCTTGGTCCCCATCTCTTGTAGTAATGTTCCCTTCCTAGTCCTCATATTGTAGTAATGCCCCATCCTGGTCACCTTCTTGTAGTAATGCCCCATCCTGATCCTCATCTTGTAGTTATGCCCCCATCCTGATCCTCATCTTGTAGTAATGCCCCCATCCTGATCCTCATCTTGTAGCAATGCCCCCATCCTGGTCCTCTTCTTGTAGTAATGCCCCCATCCTGATCCTCATCTTGTAGTAATGCCCCCATCCTGATCCTCATCTTGTAGTAATGCCCCCATCCTGATCCTCATCTTGTAGTAATGCCCCCATCCTGATCCTCATCTTGTAGTAATGCCCCATCCTGATCCTCATCTTGTAGTAATGCCCCATCCTGATCCTCATCTTGTAGTAATGCCCCATCCTGATCCTCATCTTGTAGTAATGCCCCATCCTGATCCTCATCTTGTAGTAATGCCCCCATCCTGATCCTCATCTTGTAGTAATGCCCCCATCCTGATCCTCATCTTGTAGTAATGCCCCCATCCTGATCCTCATCTTGTAGTAATGCCCCCATCCTGATCCTCATCTTGTAGTAATGCCCCCATCCTGATCCTCATCTTGTAGTAATGCCCCCATCCTGATCCTCATCTTGTAGTAATGCCCCCATCCTGATCCTCATCTTGTAGTAATGCCCCCATCCTGATCCTCATCTTGTAGTAATGCCCCCATCCTGGTCCCCTTCTTGTAGTAATGCCCCATCCTGGTCCCCTTCTGGTAGTAATGTGCCCATCCTGGTCCCCTTCTGGTAGTAATGTGCCCATCCTGGCCCTCTTCTTGTAGTAATGTCCCCATCCTGGTCCCCTTCTGGTAGTAATGTCCCCATCCTGGTCCCCTTCTGGTAGTAATGTCCCCATCCTGGTCCCCTTCTGGTAGTAATGTCCCCATCCTGGCCCCCTTCTGGTAGTAATGTCCCCATCCTGGTCCCTATCTTGTATTAATGCCTTATCCTATTCTCCTTCTTGCAGTAATGTCGCCATCCTGGTTCCCATTTTGTAGGGATGTCCCCATCCTGATCGACATCTTGTAGTAATGCCTTATCCTGGTCCCCGTCTTGTAGTGATGCTCCATCCTGGTCCCCGTCTTGTAGTCATGCTTTATCCTAGTCCCCTTCTTGAAGTAATGCCCCATCCTGATCTCTAAGCAAAGTTTTTGTATTACCGGGAATCCTCCTTGCTGACCTCAGGAGACAATTTTGATTTTATTCTTTATTCACCACACACACCAAACAGAAGGAAGCCGACACGTTTTTTAGCCATGTAGCCCTGATGAAGTGGCCATATGGCTATGAAACACATCAGCTTCCTTCTGTTTGGTGTGTGTGGTGAATAAAATCAAAATGGTCTCCTGAGGTCAGCGCGGAGGATTCCCGGTAATACAAAAACTTTGCTTTCTTATCCTGGACGGGATCTGCAGCGACCCTTTACGTTTACAAGGTTGGTTGCGAACCCTTCACAACCTGAGTAGGTGAGTGGATTACTGCAATATTAACCCCTCGTATCCACATTTATTCCTATATTGTGCACATTCAACTGAAATAAATCGTGGACAGTGAATGTCACCTGCACAGGGCCATAATCGTTGAGGGGTCTATGATGCCTGCTGGCCACATGAAACAACCTCCGGGGCCACTTGTTTGAGGCCCCTGGAATAGTGTGTAGAACGATCAGTGTTATTTGCATTCTAGCTACAGTGTATTTTCGTTGCTTTCATAATGCAGTGTTTTTCACAGTGCAAGCAAAGTGAATTTATCCCATTCACTTTGCTTGTACTGTAAAACATTAATTTCATGTCCCCTGTGCTGCTGTTGTAGGCTGCATAAACTCACCTGCATGCGTTTTTCCAAGCCGCAGCATGTCCTTTTCTCTTGCGTGAACACTCAGTTTTCTGCATTAGATGCAGAAAATGTGCGGGTAAAAGACACGCATTTGTTTTTGGTGCGTTTACGAGGTGGAAATGCACCACAAAAGTATGTAGTTCGCACCTAGTGATGTAAAGTTTAAAAAAAAACAGCTTTTTAACTCCTTCACCACACAGCCTATTTTGACCAATGTCTCTATAAGTTCGCAGTCCAACTAGCATGAGATTCGCCAAGTCTCGCATTGGCATCACCCAGCATTACGTGCTGTAAAACTGGGGGCTGTGTGCGGCCTCCTGCTGTATACTGGGGGCTGTGTGCGGCCTCCTGCTGTATACTGGGGGCTGTGTGCGGCCTCCTGCTGTATACTGGGGGCTGTGTGCGGCCTCCTGCTGTATACTGGGGGCTGTGTGCGGCCTCCTGCTGTATACTGGGGGCTGTGTGCGGCCTCCTGCTGTATACTGGGGGCTGTGTGCGGCCTCCTGCTGTATACTGGGGGCTGTGTGCGGCCTCCTGCTGTATACTGGGGGCTGTGTGCGGCCTCCTGCTGTATACTGGGGGCTGTGTGCGGCCTCCTGCTGTATACTGGGGGCTGTGTGCGGCCTCCTGCTGTATACTGGGGGCTGTGTGCGGCCTCCTGCTGTATACTGGGGGCTGTGTGCGGCCTCCTGCTGTATACTGGGGGCTGTGTGCGGCCTCCTGCTGTATACTGGGGGACTATGTGTTTGTTTGGCCTCTTACTGTTTACAGGAACCCTATGTGGTCTCTTGCTGTATACAGGGGCCATATGTGGGCTTCTGCTGTATACTGGGGGCTGTGTGCGACATCCTACTGTATACTGGGGGCTGTATGTGGCTTCTTGCTGAATACAGGAGCCATATGTGGGCTGCTGCTGTATACTGGGGACTACGTGTGCCCTCTTGCTGTATACAGGGCCATATGTGGGCTTGTGCTGTATACTAGGGGTTGTATGTGGCGACCTGCTGTATAGTGAGGGCTGTGTGGCCTCCTGCTGTATAGTGAGTGCTGTGTGTGGCCTTTTGCTGTATACTGGGGCTGTGTGGCCTCTTGCTGTCTACTGGGGGCTGTGTGCAGCCTCCTGCTGTTTACTGGGGTTTGTGTGCGGGAGGTTTTTGAGAAGAATAGCAAAGAGGTGTCTTAGTTGAGTTAGGTGTTTGTGTGGCTGGTGCTTTACTGAAAGTGATGTCCTAGTGTGCGCCATATTCCGGAAGTCTTGCTTTTGGCAAGCTTTCCTGAATGTTGCACAAATGTTCTAAATGTTATAATAAATATACAAATATAAAGCTCCTTTCATGTCAGCGTTTTTCGCTGATTGCGGCAGATCCGGCAGATTTACCACATCTGCCGCCTAGTGGCCGCACTTGGGGCACACTTGCGGCAAGCCCCATGCATTGTCTATGGGGCTTGCGGTAGGTGTGGCAAGTGCAGTATTGCTGCGATCCGGCAGTTGCGGCCGCAATAAAACGTGGTCATCAGCGTTTTTTTTTTTTTCTTTTGCGTGGCCGCAAGTGCCGGATCGCGGCAATATTGCACTTGCCGCACCTACCACAAGCCCCATAGACAATGCATGCGGCTTGCCGCAAGTGCAACCGTTAGGGAGCAGATGCGGTAAATCTGCCGGATCTACCGCAATCAGTGAAAAATGCTGATGTGAAAGGGGCCTTAGGCTGCGGCTGCGAAAAAAAACGCACCTGCCGCAAGTGCCAAAACCGCACCTGCCGCAAGCCCGCATATACATTGTATGGGGCTTGCCGCAACTGTGCCCCAACCGTGCCGCAAGCACAGCCGGTATGCGGTAATCGCGGCAGATGCGTTTTTTTCACCGCATCTGCCGCGATTTAAAAAAAACGCTGGTGTGAAAGTACCCTTAGCTATGTTATAATATGAATGTCCTTCATTGCCTATAGCAACCAATCAGAAGCTGAGCTGTGATTGGTTGCTATAGGCCACCTGATAAATAGCCAGGGTAACTGTCAAAACAGGCAAGGCAGTATGTATTAACTCACAGATACAAACAGTACCGTATATACTCGAGTATAAACCGACCCGAGTATAAGCCGAGGCCCCTAATTTTACCCTCCAAAACTAGGGAAACTTATTGACTCGAGTGTAAGCCTAGGGGGGCAAACGAAGCAGACTCTCATCACGGTATACAGCCCCTCTCATCATTATAAATGGCCCCCTATTACTGGTATATAGGACCTCCATCACTGGTATATAGGACCTCCATCACTGGTATATAGGGCCGCCATGTTTCCCCACCCCCCATCAGAGGTTACAACCCCCATCAGAGGAATACAGGCCCCCATCAGTGGTATATACAGGTCCCCCCCCAGTGGTATATACAGGTCCCCCCCCAGTGGTATATACAGGTCCCCTCCAGTAGTACAGTGTTGGCCAAAAGTATTGACACCCCTGCAATTCTGTCACATAATACTCAGTTTCTTCCTGAAAATGATTGCAATCACAAATTCTTTGGTATTATTATCTTCATTTAATTTGTCTTAAATAAAAAAAACACAAAAGAGAATGAAGCAAAAAGCGAAACATTGATCATTTTACACAAAACTCCAAAAATGGGCCAGACAAAAGTATTGGCACCCTCAGCCTAATACTTGGTTGCACAACCTTTAGCCAAAATAACTGCGATCAACCGCTTCCGGTAACCATCAATGAGTTTCTTACAATGCTCTGCTGGAATTTTAGACCATTCTTCTTTGGCAAATGGCTCCAGGTCCCTGATATTTGAAGGGTGCCTTCTCCAAACTGCCATATTTAGATCTCTCCACAGGTGTTCTATGGGATTCAGGTCTGGACTCATTGCTGGCCACCTTAGAAGTCTCCAGTGATTTCTCTCAAACCATTTTCTAGTTCTTTTTGAAGTGTGTTTTGGGTCATTGTCCTGCTGGAAGACCCATGACCTCTGAGGGAGACCCAGCTTTCTCACACTGAGCCTTACATTATGCTGCAAAATTTGTTGGTAGTCTTCAGACTTCATAATGCCATGCACAGGGTCAAGCAGTCCAGAGGCAGCAAAGCAACCTCAAAACATTAGGGAACCTCCGCCATGTTTGACTGTAGGGACCGTGTTCTTTTCTTTGAATGCCTCTTTTTTTTCTCCTGTAAACTCTATGTTGATGCCTTTGCCCAAAAAGAGAGAACATTCTTCCAAAACGTTTTAGGCTTTCTCATGTAAGTTTTGGCACACTCCAGCCTGGCTTTTTTATGTCTCGGGGTAAGAAGTGGGGTCTTCCTGGGTCTCCTGCCATACAGTCCCTTTTCATTCAGACGCCGACGGTTTAAAATGCCTAAAGTGGGTGACAGGTTCCCTTTAACTGTGGGGACAGTGTCCTTTGGGTCATAGGCAGCATTTCCTTTCCTCCAAACACAGTGAGTAAAGTTAATGCCAAAAAGCTAAATTTTTGTCTCACCTGACCACAGCACCTTGTCCCAGTCACTCCCAGAATCACCAAGGTGTTCATTGGCAAACTTCAGATGGGTCTGTACATGTGCCTTTTTGAGCAGTGGGTCTTTGGTGGCACTGCAGGAAGTTAATCCTTTACAGCATTATGTGTTACCAATGGTTTTCTTGGTGAAAGTTGTCCCAGCTGCCTTGAGGTCATTAATTAACAAGTTCCCCCATGTAGATTTAGGCTGATTTCTCACCTTCCTCATGATCCTGGAAACACCACAAGGTGAGATTTTCCATGGAGCCCCAGATCGATGTCGATTGACACTCATTTTGTGTTTCTTTCATTTTCTTACTATTGCACCAACAGTTGTCTCCTTCTCACCCAGCATCTTACTTAAGGTTTTGTAGCCCATTCCAGCCTTGTGCAGGTCTAGGATATTTTTCCTGACATCCCTAAGGTCGCTTCACACGCAAGGATATCGTTGAAACGTCACGGATTTGTGAACGTTCCAGCGATATCGTTAGTGCGTCCTTGCGTGTATATGAGCGATGTAGGATGGAAAAAACGTTGGAATGGTCATCACAAAAGTGGGATCCTGACCTCAAATCAATCGTTCGTCGTCCAATTAAGGAACTGTGAAGAAGCCACATCATTCAGTGTGACATCTTTTTGAACGATCTCGTTTAAAAATCTCCTATTCCTGCCACTTTAAAAGATCGTTCAGTCCTTGCTCTCCTATTTAACTGGTTCGTTGCCAAATGGGATATCGTTAACGATATCCTGTGTGTGACAATGTACTAAAGATGTCTGAACGATCACTGCTATCACTGATATCTAGCGTGTGAAGTGGCCTTTAGAAAGCTCTTTGGGCTTGCCCATATTGTAGAGGTTCGAGTCTGGCTGATTGAGTGTGTGGACAGGAGTCTTTTATACAGGTGACAGCTGTTTTTAATGCAGGTAACAAGTTGATTAGGAGCATCTCACTGGTCTGTAGGAGCCAGAACTCTTATGGTGGGTTTACACGCTGCAATATCGTTCCGATATCGCAGTTCAATGGCGCGGGAGCGCGCAATTAGTGCACGTTCCTCCCGCATCGCATTGAATGTTTACACGCTGCGATATCGGAATACAACGTCCGTGCGATGTCTCCGCCTCCCAACCCAGGATCGCATAGTTAACATGGGAGTGAATGGGTGACGTATGAAATCGCATCGTAATTGGGCGTTTACACAGCACGATCCGGCTTCAATCGCTATGCAATATCGGGGCATTGAATAGCACGCTCATTCAATCCCCAATATCGAATTGACATCGTTCCTGCATCGTATTGGACGTTCACACCATACAACGCAGGAACGATATCGGCTCCAACGATTGAACCACGTGACTTTTTATTGAAATCGTAGTACGATATCTCGACGTGTAAACCCGCCATTATGGTGGGTTTACACGCTCCAATGTCGGTCCGATATTGTATCCAACGACGCGGGAGCGCGCTTTTTCTGGGCAGAATTCCAACATCGCATAGGAGCTGTCACACAGCGCGATATCGGCATACAACGTCTCTGCAATGTGTACGCCCCCCTTGTACGGCCGACCCAGGAACGACTATTTAACATGGAGAGAATAGGGGACGTTGTACTTCACATCGTAGTTGGGCGTTTACACTGCACGATCCGGCTCCAACCTTCATCCAATATCGGCCCGTTGAATAGCACACTCATTCGATCCCCGATATCGGTTTGACATCGTTCATGCATCGTATTGGACATTTATACCATACAACGCACGAACGATATTGGGTCCAACTCACGAACTACGTGACTTTTGGTCGGAGTTGGACGCCGATATCGGGACGTGTAAACACACCATTATGGCCACTTTACACACCCCAACTTATCTGTCCAACTTCTGAACAACTTACTGGTTGCAGTGAAATCATGGACACATTGCTCCATTTTGTGGCTGTGTACAAACGGAACAATGTGTCCATGATTTCACTGCAACCAGACATCTGTTCAGAAGTTGGACAGATAAGTTGGTGTGTGTAAAGTGGCCATTAGGGTGCCGTCACACGCTTCAATTTGTAGAACGATATTGTTAGGCTGGCTTCACACTGCGGCGGCGTCCGGTCCGGGGCTGTCAGGATTGACAGCCTGGACCGGAGTTTTGCTCCATAGGAGACTATCGGGCTGCACGGAGCTGGATCGCGCCGGGTGGCAATTATCTGCCATCCGGCTGCTAGCTCGCCGGATGAATCCTGCAGAAGTGGGGAATTGTCTGCCGACTCCAAAAACGGTGCATGCAACTTTTTTGGAGTCGGCAGACAAATCCCCACTTCTGCAGGATTCATCCGGCGAGCTAGCAGCCGGATGGCAGATAATTGCCACCCGGCGCGATCCAGCTCCGTGCAGCCCGATAGTCTCCTATGGAGCAAAACTCCGGTCCAGGCTGTCAATCCTGACAGCCCGGACCGGACGCCGCCGCAGTGTGAAGGCAGCCTTAGCGATCACATGCACGCGCGATCGCTAACAATATCGTTCACATCGTTGGTGAGCTGTCACACAGGCAGACTCACCAACGATGTGGACCAGCGAGATCGCTGGTAACCATGGTACACATCGGGTTACTAGGCGCCGCGCGGCGCTTAGTAACCCGAAGTTTACCATAGCTACCATCTCCCAGCATAGGCTCTACCACTGGGAAATGGATCATTGCGGTGTCAGACACCACGATGATGCAGATTGATCAAGCGATTATCGCTTGATTTGAGCTCCTGTTCACAAATCTGCGATCAATCAAGCGATTTTACATTGTGCGTCGCTGCGTGTAATCAAGCGATTTTACAAACGATATCGCTTAACGAATCAAAAAAGCAGAACGCTTAAGCGATATCGTGCAGGAAATCGATGCGTGTGACGTGGCCCTTAGGCTGGCTTCACACTGCAGTTTTTTCACTGATCAGTGTCCATCCAGTTTGTGTGCCAAAACCAAGAGTGTCTCCAAAACTCAGAACAGGTGTCAATCTTTCAATTATACTTTTTCTCTGCAAGTTCCTCTCCTGGTTCCTCTCTGGGTTTTGGCACACAAACTGGATGGACACTGGTCAGTGAAAAAACTGCAGTGTGAAGGCAGCCTTAAAATTACCCTTAGGCTGGAGGCACACCATGCGTGTGCCTCGCGCGAGTGCAATGTGAGGGAGACTCGCATTCAGGGGCTGACTGGCGACACAAACCCTGGGTGGCAAAATTTTTCCGGCAGCCCCAGGGTGAGGACCGGGGGGAAGGGAGTGTCGGAAATTTTTCGGCGGCCCGTCTCAGTCCCTCCAGCCCTTAGGTGAGGACCGGGGGGGTGGGAGACGGAGTGCTGTCGGAGATTCTCGGCGACCCATCTCAGTTTCAGTCCCTCCAGCCAGGCCCGTATTTGGAGTTCCTGCGCCCTAGGCTCTGTCAGCGGTGCGCCCCTCCACCACGCCACGCCCCCCTGCAGACAGTGGAGTAGCTAAAAGGAGCCTAGAGGTTCCCATTATGGTTATGGTTGGAGTACTAGATGGTTGCTAGATGACCGCCACCATGTCACATCAGCAAGGAGGTGGCAGTCATATTTTGGGTCGTAATCATGTGGAGAGAGCTAGTTTGCCCCTATAGGGTCCATGAAGGCATGAAAAGGACCAAGGCAAAGTATATATACTTTTAGACTGACCACTTTTTTTCTTCGTACAAAATCATCCCCATGCATGACAATGCACCATCTCTTGGTACAGAGCATAGCCCTGAGTAATTGGCTGCTATGGACATAAAAGTAGAGAAAACCATGGTGTGGCTACCAGTCTCCCCTGATCTCAGCCCTATTGAGAAACTTGGAAGTACCATTAAGCAAAAAAATCTAAGATGCTGTAAGACATTAACCGTCAAACCAGCAGCTCTGGGAGTCAATTCTGACATCCTGCAAACAAATGCAATCTTAAAACATCCAAAACCTGACAAGTGCAATAAATGCAATATTTGTGAAGGTGATATCAAAGAAAGGGGATATACAATATGAGACATACTGGTAGGATGTTTTCATTGTGAGCCCCAATGGGGACAGTGTTGATGATGTATGTAAAGTGCTGTGGAGTTCATAGTGTAATATAAATGTAAAAAAATATTTCTTCATATGTCGTCACAATACCAGGATCTGAGGATCTTCTATTTAGAGGTCAGGGACTCTCTGATACCATGTCGCTGCCTGTCTCGCTGTCTTCCTCTTTTGACACAGCAGTGCGGTGGACAAGAGAGCATTAACTGGTTAATAACAAGAAGTATGGAGTGTACTAACTGAGCCATAAACCCCCCCCCATACCATGAAGTATGGTGTGTGTACTAACTGAGCCATAAACCTCCTCATACCAGCAGACATTGTAGGATTACTATATGGATTTTATTATTAGGGCACGGACACACTGGGGTGAAACTCGGATGAGTGCAATGCGTGATTTTATCACAGTGCAGTCAGTTAGTCAAAGTCTGAAACACATTGGTGGGTGTCGGACGCTTTTTTCTCATCCAGATTCTGGATGGGAAAAAAGTCACAACATGCTGCGACAGTCGGCGATTCATGTGCGAGACTCGCCAATGCAAGTCTATGAGTCCGACAAAATCATGAACCGCACACTGACAGCACACGAACCATCCGAGAGGCATCTGTTTTTTTCACTGATACATTATCATTCATCAGCTGAGACGACTGTAAAATGCTCCTGTAAATGATTCTATAGTAATAGCTGCTGAGAAACAAAACAGATTGCACTTGAATGTGATCTAAGAAAACTGTCGGACACTCGCACAGCATTTGGATGTCCCAGTGGCCAGCTACACAGACAGCCCGCCACAGCCACAACCACACAAAAACAGCCACATAGACCGCCAGCCACATAGACAGCTACACAGATGCAGAGAGCCACACAGAGAGACACAGCCACATAGACAGCCACACACATAGCCACAGCCAGCCACACACAGAGCCACAGCCAGCAACATACAGGCACACACAGACACAGCCAGCTACACACACAATATCAGCCACACACACAATCAGCCACACACATACAGCCACACACATGGCTAGACACACAAACACAGCCAGCCACACACAGCCAAAGCCAGCCAGCCACACATACAGCCACACACATGCAGCCAGCCACATAGACAGCCACACACACAGCCAACGGCAGCCACACACAGGCGCAGCTACCCACACACACAGAGAGCAATATAGACAGCCATAGCCAGCCACACACAGACATACAGCCAACCATACAGCCTGCCACACACACACACAGTCAGCCACACACAGCCAAACAGCCCCAGCCACACACAGCCAGCCACGCAGCCTCAGCCACAGCCATGCAGCCACAGCCAACCCCAACCAGCCACAACCACGCAGCCCCAGCCACACACAGACATAGTTAGGCACACACAGCCAGCCACAGCCACATAGCCCCAGCCACATAAAGACACAGACACACAGACAGCCACATGCTGCCACGCAGCCCTAGCCACACATAGACACAGTCAGCCACACAGACGCATTTTGCCACACACAGCCAGCCACGCAGCCTCAGCCACACAGACACAGTCAGCCACAGACAGCCCTAGCAACATAGACACATAGTCAGCCACAGCCACGCAGCCCCAGCCACACACAACCAGCCACAAAGTGCTAGCCACACACAACCAGCCACAAAGCCCCAGCCACACAGAGCCCCAGCCACACAGAGCCCCAGCCACACAGAGCCCAGCCACACAAAGCCCCAGCCACATACAGACAAATACTCAGCCACACAGACACAGCCATACACAGACACATAGACAGAAAGACACACACACACGCACTACCCACCACCACCAGCTGCTGCTGCAGCTCATCATGATCTTTATCTTTACACATTTTGCTGGCTCCCGCGCTGTGGAAGTTGGAACAACTTCCGGGGCCTGCAGTAGAGATTAGGAGGCGGGGCCCAGAGATTGACTGATGATAGGAGGACCCAGGTGACGTGAAGGGCTCACGTCACACAGGTCCTCCTATCTCCAGTCAATCTCACTGGGCCCCGCCTCCTCATCTCTACTGCAGGTCCCTCCATGCCTCCGCTTCTCCCTGGAGGGAGAGGAATTGCTGCAGTGCCGCCTCTCTCTCTGACACTGTCTCCTCCGCGGCGGGTCTGTTCACTGCCTGCTGCAGGGTGGGTGAGTGAGATCCACGGCCCGTTTCTGTGGGTGGGCGGCCCTAGGTGGGGGCTATACCACCAGCCCAGGGGGCACTTGCCCCCCTGCCACCTGGGCCAGTCCGCCCCTGCTCGCATTGCACTCGGACTAGTATCAGTGAATGATACTGGTCCCATTAGTGCGTTTTACATGCACTGAACTCACATTGCGCATGGCATACAGCCATGCACATACACCCACACAGGGTCGGCTCCAGGTTTCTGTGGGCCCCGGGCGAAAAAGTCTTAGTGGGCCCCCTTTAGTACATATCATGGACTATAATATATATATTGCCGCACACTTACCGCAAGCCCCATAGACAATGCATGGGGCTTGCCTCAAATGCGTAGCAAGTGCAGCCGCCAGGCGGAAAATGCGTCAGATGCGGATTTTTTTACCACAACTGCCACATTTAAAAAAAAAAAACGCCTATGTGAAGACAACCTTATAGGAACAGTGACTGCCGAAACCAGCAAGAGCTGTTTCTGACAGTGAGTATATTACATGTTGTTAGGAGCGGGCTAAAATGCGTTTGCATTCTCTTGCGCTTTTTAAAAATACCCTTCAAATGCAAAATGTTGCATTTTTGTGCGTCTGAGGATTCTTGGTATATACACAAGCATCCTCAAGCACACAAATAATGCAAGCAGCTCAATGGAGCCACACTGCATTATGGGTGGCACCGCAGCCAAGCTGAGTGTCTGGCCATCTGGATCTCTCTTTCTCCTCACCTTTCTTCTCGCCGCTCCGGTCTCCTCCGGTCGCTCTGCACATATCAGCACAGTGATGACAACATCGTGCCCCTCCATGCCTGGCTGCAGAATGCAGACAGCGGCAGAAGAGACTATGGAGAAGAATGCTGCTGGCAAAGGTGGCTGAGACTATAGGAGCGGAATCCCTGGGGGGCTACCACTGGTACACATACCTCGTACGCACGCGGCTCTGCTCCATACACCTCCTACGCACGTGGCTCTGCTCCATACACCACCTACGCACGCAGCTCTGCTCCATACACCTCCTACCCACGCGGCTCTGCTCCATACACCTCCTACCCACGCGGCTCTGCTCCATACACCTCGTACCCACGCGGCTCTGCTCCGTACACCTCGTACCCACGCGGCTCTGCTCCATACACCTTGTACCCACGCGGCTCTGCTCCGTACACCTCTTACCCAAGCGGCTCTGCTCTGTACACCTCTTACCCACGCGGCTCTGCTCCGTACACCTCCTACCCACGCCGCTCTGCTCCGTACACCTCGTACCCACGCGGCTCCGCTCCGTACCCCTCGTACACACACGGCTCCGCTCTGTACACTTAGTACCCACATGGCTCTGCTCCATACACCTAGTACACACTGGGCTCTGCTCTGTACACCTCGTACACACTGGGCTCTGCTCCGTACACCTCGTACACACACGGCTCCGCTCTGTACACCTAGTACCCACTCGGCTCCGCTCCGTACACCTCGCACACACATGGCTCCGCTCCGTACACCTAGTACACACTCGGCTCCGCTCTGTACACCTAGTACCCACTCGGCTCCTCTCCGTACACCTAGTACACACTCGCCTCTGCTACATTCACACTGTAAATCCCTCCTGACCCCACACATAAACTTCACCTATGCTGGCCATCATGATGCTCAGAGTCCTGCATACACTGAGGAGCTGGTCATATGACCCCTGACTCCGCCTCCATTGACATCATCACAGGCCCTGTGAGCCCAGAGTGTGCAGCTCTGTCGGCTCCCACGGAGGGAGATCTCCGGAGCTGCAGGAGGCTGAGTGCACCCTTCCTGCAAATGACCCCCCCAGCTGCCCCTTGGATATGGTCCTGGCTGTGGGGGCAGTGTGCTCAGGGGCCCCTGAGGCTAGGGTCACACTTGCATTGTGACCCTAGCCTGATGCAAGTATTTTTGGCTGCAGCACATAGCTTTTAATGCTATGCGCTGGAGCCCATAGAAACCCGATGTTTACCTTGACAACCATTGGTTGTCAAGGTAAACATCGGGTTTCTATGGGCTCCGTTGCTGGCAGCGCATAGCATTAAACGCTCTGCGCTGCAGCAGACAATACTTGCGTCAGGCTAGGGTCACAATGCAAGTGTGACCCTAGCCCTCAGGGGCCCGGTAAGCCCCCTCCAAGCAGTCGGGCCCCGGCACATGCCCGGGTGCGCCGGGTCCTGACGCCTGCACCCACACGCACCACACTCACAGCAAACGCGCACAACACTCGCATCACTGTCATGCATCAAACACGCTCCGTGTTTGATGCATGACAGTGTGACTCCAGCCTTAGGGTGGAAACACACTGGAGAAAAAAATGTGGTCCAATTGTCGTTTCCGAGAGTCTTACGAGTGTTGTCCGTGTTTTGGTCCATTTTGCATCCAACTGCTATGCGACTGTCTGACATTTCTCTCCGATCACATCAGTGTGGTGTCCGTGTGGAATTCTTTTTTTTTTTTTTTCTCAGCAGCTATTTGGTGCATAATTGCAATTTCCTTGCGAGAGTGCCCATTCAATGTAAATGGGTGCGAGAAAAACTCGCACCTATACAGCACACTGTGCGATAGTTGCATGTGTATTCTTTTACCGGCTATTCAAACACCGCTGCTGTCATAGCAGCGGTGTTTGGTTACTGTGTCGGCAACCCGGCAATTTCAATAAGCTTACACCGCTGTGACAGCAGCGGTGTAAACTGAAGGGTTAAATGAGGGGATGATTGCTCTCCAAAGTACTGAATTGTTAGCTTCTGCATGTTGCAGAGCCCGGGTATTTATACTCCGGCGAGGTTTAAATTACCCGGTAATTGCTGTCCATGATGCTGATGTATTAACATCAGCACCACGGGTAGCGCAGACATTCAAACACCGGCAGGGTTTGTCTGCGCTATCCATGGTGCTGATGTTAATACATCAGCACCATGAACAGCAATTACTGGGTGATTCAAACCTCGCCGGTGTTTGAATGCCCGGGCTCTGCAAGATGCTGAAGCTAAAGCTGGTTTCACACCACAGTTTTTTCCATGATCAGGTTCGATCAGGTTTGTGTGCCAAGACCAGGAGTGCCTCAAAAACTTAGAACAGGTGTCAGTCTTTCAATTATAGTTTTCCTCTGCAAGTTCCTCTCCTGGTTTTGACACACAAAACTTGATCGAACCTGATCAGGGAAAAACTGTGGTGTGAAACCAGCCTAACATTTCAGTACCTTGGAGTGCAATCACCTCGTCATTTAACCCTTCAGTTTACACCACTGCTGTCACAGTGGTGTAAGCTGATTGGTTACTGTGTTGGCAACCCGGCAATTACAAACACTGCTGCTTTGACAGCAGCGGTGTTTGAATTTCCCAAGGTTCACCAGCATATTAACCCTATGTTTCTGATATGTCCACACTCCCTGAACACTAACTGACATGTCAGAATGTGTCATCAGGGGTTAATGCAGTTTTTTAATACAGTCATATGAAAAAGTTTGGGCACCCCTCTTAATCTTACTCTTTTTTTTTTTGTTTAAAATTGAGTTTTTGCAACAGCTATTTCAGTGTGATATATGTAATAACTGATGGACACAGTAATATTTCAGGATTGAAATGAGGTTCATTGTACTAACCAAAAATGTGAAATATGCATTATTTCAAAATTTGACAGGTGCAAAAGTATGGGGACCTCAACAGAAAAGTGACATTAATATTTAGTAGATACACCTTTTGCAAAAATAACAGCCTCTAGTCACTTCCTGTAGCTGTTAATGAGAGCCTGGATGAAGGTATTATTGACCAGCACGGTGGCTCAAGTGGTTAGCACTGCAGCCTTTGCAGCGCTGGGGTCCTGAAGGTCCTTGGTTCAATTCCCA
This sequence comes from Allobates femoralis, assembly GCA_033576535.1. Taxonomy (NCBI): domain Eukaryota; kingdom Metazoa; phylum Chordata; class Amphibia; order Anura; family Aromobatidae; genus Allobates; species Allobates femoralis. The sequence continues at coordinate 228,107,643 of JARQOC010000001.1, read as the reverse complement.
CCAAGGACACTAAGGACAACATCTGCAAGGAGTTTGTATGTTCTCCCTGTGCCTGCGTGGGTTTCCTCCGGGCACTCCGGTTTCCTCCCACATTGTAAAGACATACTGATAGGATGTTTAGATTGTGAGCTCCAAGAGAGACCGCATTATTCCCGTATGTAAAGTGCTATGGAATTAATAGCGCTATATAAATGAATGAATATTATTATTATTATTACCATTACTCTTTAGAAAACTATTCCAGTTCAGTTAAGTTTGATGGTCGCCGAGCATGGACAGCCCGCTTCAAAACTTCCCACTGTTGTTCAATGATATTCAGGTCTGGGGACTGGGATGGCCATTCCAGAACATTGTAATTGTTCCTCTGCATGAATGCCTGAGTAGATTTGGAGCGGTGTTTTGGATCATTGTCTTGCTGAAAGATCCATCCCCGGCGTAACTTCAACTTTGACACTGATTCTTGAACATTATTCTCAAGAATCTGCTGATACTGTGTGGAATCCATGCGACCCTCAACTTTAACAAGATTCCCGGTGACGTCATTGTCCTCACAACCCCAAAGCATGATGGACCCACCCCCAAATTTGACAGTGGGTAGCAACTGTTTTTCTTTGAATGCTGTGTTTTTGTGGCGCCATGCATAATGCCTTGTTGTATGACCAAACAACTCAATCTTTGTTTCATCAGTCCACAGGACCTTCTTCCAAAATGAAATTGGCTTGTCTAAATGTGCTTTTGCATATCTCAGGCGACTGTTTGTCGCATGCATGCAGAAACGGCTTCTTTCGCATCACTCTCCCATACAGCTTCTCCTTGTGCAGTATGTGCTGTATTGTTGAGTGATGCACAGTGACACCATCTGCAGCAAGATGATGCTGCAGGTCTTTGGAGGTGGTCTGTGGATTGTTCTTGACTGTTCTCACCATTCTTCTTCTCTGCCTTTCTGATATTTTTGTTGGCCTGCCACTTCTGGCCTTTACAAGAACTGTCCCTGTGGTCTTCCATTTCCTTACTATGTTCCTCACAGTGGAAACTGACAAGTCAAATCTCTGAGACAACTTTTTGTATCCTTCCCCTGAACAACTATGTTGAAGAATCTTTTTTTAGATAATTTGAGAGCTGTTTTGAGGAGCCCATGATGCCACTCCTCAGAGAAGATGCAAATAGGAGAACAGCTTGGAAGTGTACACCTGAAATAGCTTTTCTCATGATTGGATACACCGGGCTATGAAGTACAAAGCTCAATGAGGTCACCAAACCAATTTAGTGCTTCAGTAAGTCAGTAAAAAGTAGATAGGAGTATTCAAATCATGAAAATCAGAAGGGTGCCCATACTTTTGCACCTGTCAAATTTTGAAATAATGCATATTTCACATTTTTGGTTAGTACAATAAACCTCATTTCAATCCTGAAATATTACAGTGTCCATCAGTTATTGCATATATCACACTGAAATAGCTGTTGCAAAAACCCAATTTTAAACAAAAAAAAGAGTAAGATTAAGAGGGGTGCCTAAACTTTTTCATATGACTGTAACTCCAAAACATCCTAACAGGCCAAGTTACATGTTAACATAGGAACCCTTCTTTGATCTCACCTTCACAATTCTTGCATCCATTGAACTTGTGAGTTTCTGGAGAGTTTCTGCTTGTATTTCTTTGCATGATGTCAGAATAGCCTCCCAGAGCTGCTGTTTTGATGTGAACTGCCTCCCACCCTCATAGATCTTTTGCTTGATTATACTCCAAAGGTTTTCTGTAGGGTTGAGGTCAGGGGAAGATGGTGGCCACACCATGAGTTTATCTCCTTTTTATGCCCATAGCAGCCAATGACACAGAGGTATTCTTTGCAGCACGAGAAGGTGCATTGTCATGCATGAAGATGATTTTGTTGCTTAAGGCACGTTTCTGCTTTTTGTACCATGGAACAAAGTTCTTAGTCAGAAACTCTATATACTTTGCAGAGATCATTTTCACAACTTCAGGAACCTTAAAGGGGCCTACCAGCTGTTTCCCCATGATTCCAACCCAAAACATGACTCCTCTGCCTCCTTGCTGACGTCGCAGCCTAGTTGGGACATGGTGGCCATCCACTACTCCATCCATCTGGACCTTCCAGGGTTGCTCGGCACTCATCAGTAAGCAAGACTGGTTGAAAATTAGCCTTCATGTATGTCTTGGCCCACTGCAACCGTTTCTGCTTGTGAGCACTGTTTAGGGTTGGTCGAATAGTAGGTTTATGCACCACAGCAAGCCTTTGAAGGATCCTACACCTTGAGGTTCGAGGGACTCCAGAGGCACCAGCAGCTTCAAATATCTGTGTGCTGGTTTGTAAGACTTTTTTAGGAGCTGCTCTCTTAATCCGATGAACTTGCCTGGCAGAAACCTTCCTCATTCTGCCTTTATCTGCACGACCACGTCTGTGCTCAGAATCAGCCACAAATCTCTTCACAGTACGATGATCATGCTTAAGTTTTCGAGAAATATCTAATGTTTTCATCCCTTGGTCAAGGCAGTGCACTATTTGTTGCTTTTTGGCAACAGAGAGATCCTTTTTCTTTCCCATGTTACTTGAAAACTGTGGCCTGCGTAATATTGTGGAACACCCTGTTTTCCTTTTATTGGGCTCACCTGCCAAACTAATTATCACAGGTATCTGAGATTGATTTCAGTGATCCAAAGAACCCTGAGACACAATACCATCAATGGGTTTCATTAAAAAAAAAAAAAAAAACAACCCTATGACACTTAAAACCAATGTGCATAATAATTTGGAACACAGTGTAAAGTAAACCAGTACCACTATGACACTCAAATAAAGCTCATGCATAGCCTGCACATATCTGTAATATCAGGAAATAGGAAGACCAGAAACCTGTATCATAGGAAAAAAAGGGGAGGACATCAGTGCTCATTAAAGTTCATATAATGAACCTTCTGTGCGCTAACTTAACAACAAGGAAATATCTTTGTACTTACTGTTGTGGTATAATACAGCATTGGCGTGGTGTGCGCCACCATGCTGAGTGGGAGTGTTTTATGTGAGGCAACACTGGAGAGACGCCTCCTGCTGCCTGTTAGTGGAACGCAGGAGCGTCGCTACCGGAACGCAAGCAAGCGGCATCTATTCTATGACGTCGCCTGCTCTGCGTAAAGCGCATGCGCAGTGTGTTTTTATAGGGAAACTTAGCGTTATGCATTGACTATGAGTTGATAAACGATCTACAATGCGGCAGTCTGTTTTGTATGATCTTATGCATAAGGAAAAAGAAAGAGAATAGTAATTAAATCATGAAAAATGAGTCACAGTTATTATGTATATGGGCAATATATTACTGAAATTCTTATAATAAGAAAAATATTAAATGTATGATGATCAATTAGGAACATAAGAGTAATAATACTACCAATGGTATAAAAAGCATATAGCACTGCTTATGTGAATACCTATCCAAATAGGAATACCGTGATTCAAACCATCATAATCAGAGGAGAGCTCATGAATCATTAGATATGTTCAAAAGAATACTTCATATTCCCGATTCATGCCCAAAGGTTCAAGTGTCTGGAGACTGTGAATCCAATGTGATTCTCTCCTTAAGTTTCTTAATATGATCTCCCCCACGTCTTGCTAGGGGTACCTGTTCCAGAACCTGAAATCTGAGTTGTGAAATATTGTGGCCTTTTGAAAGAAAATGGTTGGGTACCGGTAACATCATATTACGGCATCTTCTTGTCTATTTGTGCTTACTAATGTGGTCTCGGATATGCTGAGTAGTCTCCCCAACATATCCGAGACCACACGGACACTTAAGCAAATACACGACATATGTCGAATCACAAGTGAAATAACCCTTAATAGGAAATACCTGACCTGATCTAGGGTGTGTAAAGGTAGATCCTTTCACAATGTGAGAACATTGCATATATCCCAGACAGGGAAAATTACCCTGTTTGGGAGTACTAAGGAATCTCTGGCTGGGTACTCGCTTGTCAGACGCAATGTCAGCCCTATCAAGATTGTCACACAAATTCTTAGCTCTCTTGTAGCACATAAGGCTGCGTTCACACGCTGAGTATTTGGCGCGTTTTTTTACGCGCGTATTTGCTCCAAAAATGCATGTGCGTCTGCATTTCCCTGCAAAGTGAATGGACATTCACTTTGTGCCATTCAGACGTCGCGTAATTTTACGCAGCGTTTTTAGAGCAAAAAACGCGTGCGTAAAAAGAATGAACATGTCAATTCTTTCCAGTTTTTTACGCGCGTTTCTTCCATAGGCCCCATTAAAGCACTGGAAGAAACGCGCGTAAAAAAGCGCAATTGAAGTTTTTCTGTCGCGGTTTTTTTTTTTACGCACGTTTTTCCCCTTAAAAAAACGCGACAAATACGCAGCGTGTGAACGCAGCCTAAGAGGTGGACTAGTAAACTCGAAAATATGTGGATAAGATTTAGTGAGAACTGGCCAATGTTCTCTAATTATCTTTTTAGCCTTATAGGAAAAAGGATGAAAATTGGTTACAAAGGCAACCCTGGAAGACAAGGTATTCGGTCTGCCAGATGATGTTTGTCGTGGTACAGATGAGTCCAATGGATAACCTCTTTACAAAAACTTAGCGGTGATTTCTATGTGTCTGGCTGCTCTTTTATCAGGGTCAGAAACTATTCTCTTGATTCTCTTGAGTAATTGATATTTTGGCCTTACTGACCTTGCCATTTTTTGCAATTCTGACCACCAGTGTCCTTTTATGAGGTAATAACTCTAGAACGCTTTAATGGATCCTAGCGATTCTGAGACTTTTTTTCGTGACATATTGGGCTTCATGTTAGTCGTAAATTTAGGTTGATAATTTTTGTATTTATTTGTGAAAAAAATCGAAAAATTGTCATAAATTTTTAAAATTTACAAAACCTTTTTTTTAGTGACCACATCACATTTGAAGTCCCTTTGAGGGGTTTACATGACAGAAAACACCCAAAAGTGACACCATTTCAAAAACTGCACCCCTCAAGCTACTCAAAGCTGCATTCAAGAAGATTATTAACCCTTCAGGTGCTTCACAGGAACTAAGCAACGTAGAAGGAAAAAATGGACATTTTAATTTTTCCAACAAAAATGTTCTTTTAGCCTCAATTTTTTCATTTTCCATGGGCAACAGGATAAAATGGATCCTAAAATTTGTTGGCCAATTTCTCCCAAGTACATATGTTGTTGACTCACCATTGCCGGATGCTCACGTCTCAGGCGATGCAGCACTTCTCACGGTTCCGCGCCTGAGGCTGTGGGGCCTGGTGGTCAGATCAAAAGGGGATGAAGGAATGGGGATAATTCTTGTTGTCGTGACGCCACCTGCGGAAGTCCGGTGATGGCACCGGCGCTGCTTGGGCCTCCGGGGGATGTACGGCAGCTAGATGGGACGCTCCCCACAGGATGAGCGGGAGTCCCCGGGGCCAGGAGCTGTCCTTGATGGAATATGGCAGCTCAGGTAGTTGCTGAGTGATCAAGAGTTATAACAGTTCTGAAGGAAAGCACAGACACCAGGTTCCTCTGTAACGGGTCTTTACTGTAACGGTAGATTTGGTACACGGTATACAGTCTGTTAAGGTAACGGACTGGGTGGTCCCAGCAATGACTGGTATTAGTTCAGAGCCCCGCGGTGTTCCTCCTTTTCCTTACTTTTCTGTGTTTGCCGGTGTTGCCTTAGTGTACCAGGTCAGGGTACTTGGGAGACTTCTGATTGGAACCTAGCTAAATTAGGCTGTAAGGTCCTGTGCCCCAGTGGAGAGTCCCTGCTGGCAAGACAACTAGGTTGCGGCTGTGGTGAGGTGCTCCTAGAAGTGGTTCTTCACCCCGGTTTGCGGAACGGCGGTGGACGTCCATTCGCCTCGGAACCGGTGATCCGGTGGTTTTGGGCACAGGTATATTTGGACCCGTTTGGTAGCTGCCCGTGTTTCGGTCTGGGTCACCGCCTAGTGGTGCCTGCCGGTGAGTGGTATTAGGGCTGCACGGAACTGTGCAGCGCCCTGCTTCTCCTACGTTCCTCTCCTCCAGACTCCTACTCCTCTCCTATATTACCCACACACACTACTCCTACACTCCTCCCACCAGGACCTGATTGGCCCTCTATTCTAGTGCGTGTAGTGTATGGAGCTCTGAGTTTAACCAGGTCATCACCGAGACGGAAGATATTAGATCTTCAGTTAGGGATGCAATACCTTCCTGTGACGCACTCGTTGCAGGGCGCCACATGGTCATAAACCACTGTTTGGGCACACGGCAGGGCTCGGAAGGGAAGGAGCGCCATTTGACTTTTTAAATGGAAAATTAGCTCCATTTGTTAGCTGACACCATGTCGCGTATGGAGAGCCCCTGTGAGCCTAAACATTGGCGTTTCCCCACAAGTGACCCCATTTTGGAAACTAGACCCTCCAATGAACTTATCTAGATGCATAGTGAGCACTTTGAACCCTCAGGGGCTTCACAAATTGATCCGTAAAAATGAACAAGTACTTTTTTTCACAAACATTTTATTTTAGCCTCAATTTTTTCATTTTCAAATGGGCAACAGGATAAAATAGATCCTAAAATTACTTGGGCAATTTCTCCTGAGTACACAGATACCTCATATGTGGTCATAAACCACTTTTTGGCGCATGGCAGGGCTTGGAAGGGAAGGAGCGGCATTTGATTTTTGGAGCTAATTTTCCTTTCAAAAAGTGAAATGGCGCTCCTTCCCTTCTGAGCCTTGCTGTGCGCCTAAACAGTGGTTTATGACTACATATGAGGTATCTGTGTACTCAGGAGAAATTGCCCAACAAATTTTAGGATCCCTTTTATCCTGTTGCCCATGGAAAATAATAAAATTATTTTTCTCTGAGTGTTGTGTATTATTTACTATTTATTATAAATTCCTAATGGCAGGGTCTAACATTGGCCCGACATTATGAATCTCGGGCTTAGTGCCAGCTCCCAATACAAAGCTGACATTAACCCCTTTATTACCCAGTTTGCCACCAGCACCAGGGCCACTGGAAGGTTTGGGGTACAGCAGCAGAAAATGATGCCTCTAATGAATGCGCTATTTTTCTGGGGTGGCTGTGGGTTGCAATTCACAGCGTGGGGGGATCAGAACATTTGGGTCTCTCACGCTGGGGATTCCAGCCCTCAAGCTGGCCAAGTTGGACCTGGCTGGCAACCAAAAATATGGCAAAGCTACATGTTTTTTTATTTGTAGAAATAATTAAAAAAAAAAAAAAAGACCTGGTGCCTTGCCATATTTTTGGTTGCCAGCCAGGTACAACTAGGCAGCTGGGCGCTGGAATCTTCAGCATGGAGAGGCCCAAGTATTCTGGGCCCCCCATGCTGTGAATTGCAGCCCACAGCCACCCCAGAAAATGGTGCATTCATTGAAGCGCCATTTTCTGGCGCTGTACCCAGACTCTTGGTGTCGGTGGCAAATTGGCTAATAAAGGGGTTAATGCCAGCTTTTTTATTGATAGCTGGCACTAAGCCCGAGATTCATAATGTCGGGCCAGTATTAGACCCGGACATTAGGAATCTCTAGTAAAAAGTTTAAAAAAATACACCACACAGAGAAAAATCTTTTTATTAGATAAAAAAAACACAATCAAAATTTGAACTCCATCTTTGTTATTATCCGACGTAGTCCAAAACCACGTACCACGACACTTGATCGCCTCTGCTACATCCAGAGACTGCAGCAAGGGATCAAGTGTCCTCTTGTTGGAGTCTCTGGTGTCATAGTAATGGTGCACTCTATGGCAGATCATAGCCATACAGTGCACCATCACTGACACCAGAGACTACAACAAGGGATCAAGTGTCCTCTTGTTGTAGTCTCTGGGGTCACTGTGATGATGCACTGTATGGTAGATCATTGCCATACAGTGCACCATTACTAGGACACCAGACTACAACAAGAGGACACTTGATCCCTTGTTGTAGTCTCTGTGATCAGAGTCATGGTGCACTCACAGTATGACCAATGATCTGCCATACAGTGCATCATCACCGCTACCTCATAGACTACAACAAGAGGACACTTGATCTCTTGTTGTAGTCTGGTGTCAGTGATAGTGCACTGTATGGCAGATCATCACCAGAACCCCAGAGACAACAATAAGGGATCAAGTGTCCTTTTGTTGTAGTCTGTGGGGTCATAGTGATAGTGCACTGAATGGCAGATCATTGCCATACAGTGCACCATCACTGACACCAGACTACAACAAGAGGATACTTGACAGTCCCTTCCTTAGGTGGAGAGAGAATTGTGGTTATTGACTGTTCAAACAGCCAGTCATCGCGATCCTGGGGACGGGGTGGGGAATCCACCCCCCCTGACCTCAAGTCCTGGTGCTCTGTGATGGGAATCACAGAGCATCGGGGTCCGATGGCAGTTACCACGTCAACGGTGCCGCGGTAACCGCCAAGACATTGCACAACATCATGGGTCAGGAAGGCACCGACTTTCATGACGTTCCTGTAACGTCAAGGGTTGGGAAGGGGTATTTCAACTTTTGTTGAAGCATGTGTAGAGCAGGTAAAGCACTAATAGATTATATTGTAGCAAACAATCTTGAGCTTTGATTACTTTAAAATCACTATTGACAGGACAATGTGTAGCCTACTGACAATTTGCAAAGAGGCTAATAAATTTGTCATTAGGGAGAAATGTAGAATAACGTCATTTTTACCTTAGAAAAAATGCTCACATTTGCACGTATTTCTATGTACATAGAAAGGGACAGTTAGTTAAAGCACAAATCTAGCGTTTTTTTTCTTTTAATTGGACCACTGGAGTGTCTTATGGTACCTTTACACGCCGCCACAACAGGATGCATACAACCCGCTACAGGCTACAAATGTAGCTTGTCGCGCCAATATCGCCCGTAGTAGCGGCGTCTGAAGACGGGACGACACAGCCGGCTACAGATACATCTGTATCCGTGCACTGCCCATAAACAGATGGCAACAAAGCCGATTGTAGCGAGCTGTATCGGCGTGTAAAGAAGGAACAGAAGGGTTGTTTCTACACCATGCTATGTAGCTGGGGCGTGACACAGGGTCCGGGTTTCCGCGCCCCCTTCAGCGATCATTGGAGAAAGCTCCTGCGTTGCGATTGGTTGTCGCCACACAGGGCGGCATATTTAAGGAGCTGACGAGTCACACTACACAATTGCTCGTGCGTCAAGTATTAATCTGCCTCCTGCGATGCCTGTCCAATCATGGTATTTTGGCTTTCTCCTATCAGCGTACGGACGTCTCGTAATCCACAATTGGAGCACGCCTATGTGCTGTCCCTGCTGCACCAGGTACGCCCATAGTAGCTGGTTGTAGCGGTGTGTAAATGAGCTACAGATGGCTACTTGAGACACCCGGCGATGTATCTAGCTGTAGATGTAGCGTAGCGTAGCGCACCTTGTGGCGGCGTGTAAAGAGGGTGCGTTTCCCGTTTGTAACCGTTTGGGCGTGCTCGTGCACGTGAAGTAGCCGTTGGTATCCATCCTGCAGTGGCTGCGTGTAAAGGTACCTTTAGAGCTTGGTCTTCAGATTACATAGCGAAGACATGCTGACAGATTCTATTTAAATGCCCAATATTATGGGGAAAATTCCTTACTGACTCTAACTATGGCAATCAGAATCTAGTGCCTATAATATTTGTCCATGCATACTGGATGTGCTGTGTATTACTCAAAATTATATGTAAACTCTAGAAAATGTATGAAAATATGAGATGAGAAGTTTCTGTGATGTTGCAATATTCTTTTATGGTGATGGTTCAGTATATCACATGTCTACTCCATGACTTGAACAACAGTTTATCTGGTTGGTGCCTATGCACACTTTGGCTGTGTTCAGAAATTGCTCACACGTTACAGATATGTGGCAGATTTTGTGTCTGGATTTCTGGATTGAAAATCATCAGCACATTAAGTTACAGCAAAGTGGATGACTATTTACCAATGTGCTTCCATGTGCTACAGGAAAAAAATATCATTGAAAAATGTGTGCAGATATTGACCTCCAGTGCAGATTTGACATCAGTAGTAGTGATGAGCGAGTAGTAAGATATTCAGGATAGGCTAGCTCCAACCGAATACTTTGAATGAGTAACAAGTAATGAAACCAATGCAAGTCAATGGGGAACTCACTGGGATCCAAATACCGAAACAGTTCAAAGTATTTGGTTAGAGCTTTCCGAACATGAATATCTTACGCTGGCTTCACATCCCGATTTTGCGGCATCAGTGTGTATCTGTTTCAAAATGGATACACACGGATCCGATTTTGCCTCCCATGTATCCCTACGGGCAATGGATGGGCTCGGATGTGTCCCTATTGGCATCTGATTTTAGCACCATTAGTTGCTGTCCGATTTAGTCATGGAGCCAAAATCGTAGCCTGCTACACTTTTGGTGTCCGTGACTAAAATTGGACACCACGGATCTGTGCCGGTCAGTTTGCAGATACCATGGGAGCCTATGGACATCGGATCGGTGTCAACATGGATCCGATGTCGGCTCCATTGTTATGTACTGAGCATGGCCAGAAGCAGTGCTCAGTACATAACCCCCTGTCTCTCCCTGCATCTGTCCGGTCTCCCTGTTCTCCAGGCTTCTCATTCCTCCATCTCCTCTCTCCCCGCTCGTCTATCCTGTCTACCCTGTCCTCCCCCCATGAGAAGCAGGGAAAACAGGGAGACAGTACAGATGCAGGGAGAACAGGGAGAGACAGAGGGACCACAGGACCCACACAGATCCTGCATAGAATCGGAGACAGATGGCTATTTGCCATCTGAATGCAGTGATCCGTGTGGATCCGTGGCTGTCCGGGGGATCCTAAAAAAACAAGAATCCCCATAGACAGCACAAAATCGTGGTGTGAATCCGGCCTAACTATTCGCTCATCGTTAACAGTTGCACATCAATGGTTTCTGATCATTTATTTTCCCTGAGAATTCATCACGTGACATCTGCAAACAATTCTCAATGAATTCTGCATCTCTAACACCTGCTGTCGATTCATCATGTATGAATACCCCTCACACTGATACTGTATACAGAAGTTTTTATATGTGAGGCCAAAAGCATAAAATATTGTGTAACATCGAAACATTGAGGCACTTTTTTTTAATCTATTCAGGCATTACTTAGAAGAAAATATACTTGCAGGTTATTTGCTAATTGGACACATACCTCGATATCTGGTGCTCATCCAGGCTTCAGTGGGAATTACATCGTTACTTTGCATTTTCACAGATTGAAGATTACTCTTAGCTGGTAATTACTTTAAAAAATCATGAGCCTATTGCTTCACTAATAACAGTTGCCAAAAACACTAAATTCACTTTGCAGCTTTTAAGGTTATAGATCATATATCATCCTCAGAACGACCAATCATGTTATCTAATTGGAATGTCAAACATGCTGAACGAGGAGATAATAAAAGAGATGCCAGAAATAATTTGGTTTAATGGTTAAGTAGTGCAGTGTGACAGGTGCCTTAAAGGCATGAAGATGAATTCACAAATGACGGAAATAGAGAGGACATCTGTATACAACAGGTTTGATGAAGACAAACCATATAGGGGTTAATAATCCCTAACGTCTGCTAACAATTGATACATATAAAAATTACAATTCCTATTTAGTTTTTAATTTATTATATATTTTATTATATATAAAAACAAGTATCATACTCCACTGGGCAGGGAGGCCGGTGCCCATCATGCAACTCCGTATAGTCTGCTCATTCTGCTATGTCCGTAGGGCCGATCTCCACCAGGCAGGGAGACTGATGTCCATCATGTGGTCCCACGTGGCCTGCCTATCCCCATGCAATGTCCTCCGCACTGAATACTCACCCAGGCTATGTTACCCTGTGCCTCTTTGCTCCTCGTCTGCTTCCTTCTTTACCCAGAGCCTGTGTCATCTGAGCAGAGCTTCCGGGAGCTCACTTAAGTGCCATGCGCCGCACTCTTCTCAGATTTAAAGGGCCAATATGCCCTAAACCAGAAGTGCTTCTCTGCCTATTGTTGAGAGGCACCTGCCCCTTAAGGGTGGTGCCTGAGCAACGTCTTCAATCACTTGTTGCATTGCTAGTTCTCAGGTCTCCTTGCCTTGTATTTTGCCTTGTCCTAGTCTCTTTATCCTGTTCCGTGTATCGTGTCACTAATGTGTTGTTTCACTGTAGAGTTTTCAACATCTGAACCTGTCTGCACTGATCCTACACTGAGCCCATTACATCTGCAGAAAGCCTGTCACATCTGCGCTGAATCCTCAACACCTGCAGGGAACCTGCCATGTCTCAACTGAGTACGCTGCACCAGCACCAAGCCTACTACGCTGGCACCTATCTGCTGAGAACCTGCTAGCCTGCCTTCTCCTTGCCTTCAGTGAGCCTGCTCCATGCCTTGAAACACCCAGCTCTGGACTTTGCTGCTCTTGGCATCCATCATTGCACCTAGTCTGCTACAGCCCACATGTTTTGGTATGGACTATTATCTGCGCTTTGTTTGGGCTGTGTTTGTGAGGTTTCCTCATTAAAGAATGTGTGTTACCACCAAGTTCCTTCTCCAGAATGTTCCTATACATCTCCACACTCTCACCTCTGTGAGCAAAACAACAAGATATCATTGGTTGAAGAACAACACTCTTGTAACGGCAATCACGTGTTATATCATAGCTTCACTCCTCCTGCATCTCCCTAGGTGTGTACGCACCCCACTGCTGTGCCACCACCGTCCACAGTGCCATGGGCACTGTGACCAATACTCAGCCAAAAGAGGCTACATTCAAGTACAGTATCTCTCAGGCGATATTTGTGATCAAGGACCTAATCGTCCGAAACGTCATACTGTCGCAATTCTAACAAGAGCACCTTCCGAATAAACATTCACTAATAAGCAAAAAGACTAGAAGTGTGTGTGTGCAGTGATTCTAACAGACTAAAGTGTGATTAGTGACACATTTGTCTAATCTTCGAACAGGCAGAATAGAGGAGGGTCAATGCAGCAGAGGTGACAGTGCTGTGACAGGAGAAGATATAAAAGAAAAGTTTGTAATGCTACAAAGCTAAGATCAGCTGCACTGCCCCTGCCTCCCCCTGACTCAAGCAGGAGTCTATACCAGGATCAAGGCTGTCAGTGTATCTTTATACACTGCTAAAGTGAAATTAAATAAAGGAATGGTTAAAAATAAAAAAGTAAATGCTCACCTCTCCACCGAGGGTCCTGCGATGCAAGGCATCCACTTCCGATGGCTGCAGGACCTTAAAGGGAACCAACCACCCCAAATGACCCCCCCGGACTGTTAATATGTGTCCCTACACCCAGCACACACATTTGGGGCAATCGTTTTTGCTAAAAAAACTGTTTAGTAGAAGCTAAGATATATGTTTATAAAGTTTAATAACTTCTGACGATTGGGTGTTACCTAGCTTTGTCCACGTGCAGTGTTCGTGCTCGTCATCTTCCTCTCCCCCTCCCCTCTCACTTTTTAAGAGCCTGGCCGCGTCATGAAAGGGGCGGGGCTAAATCGCGGCGAGCCCCGCCCCTTTCATGGCGCGATTTAGCCCCGCCCCTTTCACGACGCGGCCAGGCTCTTTGAAAGTGAGAGGGGAGGGGGAGAGGAGGATCACAAGCACGAACACTGCACGTGGACAAAGCTAGGTAACACCCAATCGTCAGAAGTTATTAAACTTTATAAACATATATCTTAGCTTCTACTAAACAGTTTTTTTAGCAAAAACGATTGCCCCAAATGTGTGTGCTGGGTGTAGGGACACATATTAACAGTCCGGGGGGGTCATTTGGGGTGGTTGGTTCCCTTTAATTTGCTGACTAGGTGGGGCAACCCAGTCAGCTGATGTGTCACATGACCGCATCAGCTGGGCGGTTTAAATTGCCCACAAAAAACGATTGGCGGGCGGGAGATTTAAGCTGTAATGTGACACATCAGCTGATTGGGTTGTCACCACTTCCCGGTCAGCTGATTAAGGTCATTCAGCCATCGGAAGTGGACACCTCGCATCACAGGACCCTCGACTGAGAGGTTAGCATTTATATTTTTTCATTTTTAACCATTCCTTTATTTAATTTCACTTTAGCAGTGTGTGTAGATATCGAGCTGCACATAATACACATTTTTGTTTAACTGTGTGTGTGCCTATCAACCTCAAATTAATAACTAGCTGCTGGAAGACAGTACACACAGCATGTTTCTTATCTATGAACAGGATAATTCATATTAGGAAATATGATCGCAATATCTTTCACGTGGGAAGCTCAGAAGCAAAGATATGAGGAAAGTTTGGATTTCATAATTCTCTGTAGTTCTGAGCCCATCCCAGAGACAGCCGCCACATGAGGTCACCAAGGGTTGGGTCAAGTGAGGGGTTAAAAGGTATCCACAATATTTCATCTTTGTTCACTTCTGGGAAGCCACACTGTGTATCGTGTTGGAAGTAACCAACCCCTGGCTCCTCATCGCCTCCACGTGGCTGTCACCAACCAAGGAACGGGTAACTGACTTACACTTGTCTGCATATACCTTTTTGTAACTACTACCTTTATTTGCATATCTGACTATAATACCAGTAATATAGAAATAAATTTTTACCCGCACTTCCTAAACTATAAGTCTGAATTGGTCTAAACAACATTTTACCACAAAAGTAGTTGCACTCAAACAAAGGGAAAAAAGGCAAAAAGAAGTAAACTGTGAACCAATGAATGTGAATGTGTATTACTGCTTAGAAAAACATGAAAAGGTTGAGATACTTTGCAAAAACAAAAAAATGGGCAAATTTATTTGAGCCCAATTACTACGCCACTGTAACTTTTCAAAAAAGTGAGGTGCGTGGCCTAGCCGGCAATGCAAGCAGTCGCAGTTAAGAGCTCTCCTGACTGCAACCCCGATTGTAGGCTGTGACCGCCGCAAAGCTGAGCTTTCTAAGGGACAGTACCGTTTCCCAGAAGACCCCTGGAACCCGAGGGTAATATTGGAGCCGCGGGAGCTGCAGCGATGACCCGCAGAAGGCAGCGGGATGCCAGCACTACAGATAAGAGCAGGCTTCAAGATGGCGCCGAGGCAATGGAGGAGGTGGAGAAGGAAAATGCTGCCTGCGCACGGAGGATGGTGGAGGCAGCACGCCTGGAGAGGTTTGCATGGGTGGAGAAACAGTATGTGCCTGGGCAGGGACAGATGGAGGCAGGGGCTGAAGATAATGACGAAGATCAGGAGCAGGCCAGGAAGGATAAGATGGAGGCTGGTATGGAAGTGAAAGGCCCACAGGAGAGAGCTGGAGCTGAAGGTGCAGGGGGTACCGTTCCCTCCAGTATAATAGAACCCACTCTTATGGATATCTTTGCTGCAGTACATTTTTGTAAGGAGACTTTGACCACACTTACTCAGCAGGTTCAAGGCATTCAAGCTGAGATAGCGAGCATGAAAACCGCTATGCAGAAAGCAGATGCCAGAACTGGAGAGGTGGAGGAGAGGGTTAGCACAGCAGAAGATGAAATTGTGAAACTGGCGAAGGCTCAGAACAGTATGCTAAACAATTGCTGGAGGTTACCGCCAAAAATGATGATTTGGAAAACCACTTGCGGTGGAACAATATAAAGATTGTGGGCGTGCCTGAAAAAGCTGAATTTATAGAGAACTGGCTATTACAAAAAATTGGAGCGGACGCCTTTTCTAAAGGTACCTTTACACACAGAGAAATCTCTGGAGACATTGCTTGCAACTCACTGGTTGCAGTGAAATCATGGACACATTGTTCTATTTTGTACACGACAACAAAATGGAACAATGTGTCCATGATTTTACTGCAACCAGTGAGTTGCAAGCAATGTCTCCAGAGATATCTCTGTGTGTAAAGTGTATCTTAAAGTGTTCGTGATTGAAAGAGCCCATAGAGTGGCCATTGAGGCACGTGCCCCCTCGCTCAGCTCCCCGTGCTATCTTGGCAAAGATTTTGAACTATTGCGTTAGGGATACTATTTTGAGAAAAGCCTGGAATGCTAAACACATGATGATTGATGGTAAAAGTATTTCCATCTACTCTGACTATTCTCCAGCAGTATAGAAATTAAGAATGAGATTTGGCGAGGTGAAACGGAAACAAAGAGGTCTCGGTATTGCTTACCACATGCTATACCTGGCCAAGCTAAGGTTGGTCGCTTTTGAGAAAGTACATTCCTACCAATGCCCAGAGGAGGTTGCTGACTGGATGGAACACAATAACAAATGGGTGCATGACCTGGGAGCTGACTGAGAGAAGGCGGGTTTGAAATTGCCCGTTGACTTTATCCATCTTCTTCCATTTTCTACATTTTTACTTCCCAATGTTTCCTTTTGGTGAACTTTTCATTTGCTGGACTGTTATTGTTGGAAGACTTCAGATGAGCTGTGATGCTGCGGTGCGTTGCTATAGCCTACTAAGAGAGCTGTTAAAACTTGGAGGGTGCTAAGGGTGGAGGAGAGGTGGGGGGATTGGGTGGGGTGGAGACGGGCATTATAGGGAGGGGATAGGGGGGTGGGTGGGTGGGTAAGGGGGGGAAGTAGACGGCAAGGAATGGAGTTTTTGTGGGGAAAGATATGTTATTATAGTCTTGATCATAATATGGCTAGACAAATTAAAGTAATCAGTTGGAATATCAGGGGTCTTGCTGATAGGAGCAAGAGAGCGGCGGTATTGAGACATATCCTCTCCTTTAAGCTGTCAATGCTGTGTCTACTAGAAACACATCTGGTTAGGGAGAAGATTGGAGTCTGGGCCAGTGCCTGGATTACACATTCATATCATGCTACTTACTCTAATTACGCAAGGGGGTCTTGGTCCTGGTTCACACTTCGGTTCCGTATGAAGAAGTTGAAGTGCGTGTGGATAAAGATGGGCAGTATGTGTTTATAGTATGTTGTGTGTTTGGGCAATTGTTATGTTTGGTAGCAGTGTATTTTCCACCACCACACTCAGGAGCAAAATTGCATGAGAATTAGAAATTGGTGAGGCAAAGGGTGGGGTTATCACTGCTAATTATTGGTGACATGAATAATATTCTGAATTGGGGCATTCATAGGGATGGGGGGAGTCAAAGAAGCATGGAAGGAGATGTTGAGGCATCATTTGTGAAAACATATAAGGGACATAGGTTTGGTAGATTTATGGAGAGTTAGGGTCTTAAATGTGGGATGTTACTCATGCTTTTCTGCTTCTCAGAATTCTATGTCAAGGATAAATATCATATTTGGTAATAGACATATGGATGCTTCGCTCAGGAAGGTAGAGTATCTGCCTAGGGTAGCCTCGGATCATAAACCAGTAGAGGTGGTATTTCAAATTGATGTGGGATGTATGAGACATAGAGGGGAATGGAAGGTTCACCCAACTTGGTTGAACTCCATTGATATAGAGAAAATTAGGGGGAGGTGGAATTGTTTTGTCAGGACAATGAAGGTAGTGCGTCTGTGGGAATAGTATGGGATGCCATAAAAGCTTTCCTTAGAGGGCTGTTTATACGGGATATTTCCAGGTGTAAATCTGAATCCAGGAGGGAGGAACATCAGGCGATGGAGGCATTGAGGAGTGCGGAGAGTGAAGAGGTGAGTCGGCCCACCTTAGAGATGTGGGAGTGCTTGAAGAGAGCCCAGGAAGTAGTGGACAAGATACATCTAAATAATGCAAAGAAGAGGCAGGAGTTTCAGAGGGTGTCCTTTTTGAGAATGGTGAAAAGGTTGGGCATCTTCTGTTAGTAGTGGCAGCTGCTCAGAGGGAACCATATATGGTTTATATGATTAGGATGATGGATTAGTAGGGGAGACAGAGGATATTTTGAAAGTGTATAAGGGGTTCTATGAAGAACTGTTTTCATCTAGGCTCTCAGCTTATAGGGAGGGAATTTTACAATATTTGGAGGGAGCGGATATAAAGCAACTTAGCGCCGAGGACAGAGCTAGCTTGGACCAATCCTTAACAGTGGAAGAATTAGAAGCGGCACTGGATTCCATGGCTAATGATAAGGCACTGGGAGCGGATGGTCTGCCAGCAAAGTGTACAAGCAGCTTAAGGATGTAATGTTATCTAGACTGTGCAAGGTATTCCATTGGGCCCTGGGAGAAGTTAAGTTGCCAGATTCCATAAGGGAGGCCACGACTGTGGTTTTGCCTAAGGAGGATAATGATGCCGGGAGAACTGAGTCTTATAGGCCCATTTCACTACTGTCAGTGAATGTCAAGCTGTTGGCTAAAGTCCTGGCAGGCAGACCGGCAAAGGTGGATACAGGTGTGATTCACCCGGACCAGTCTGGATTTATGCTGAATAAGTCAACAGCTATAAATCTGAGACGGTTGTATCTGAATATACAATTGCCTGCAGATAATGTGGGGCGTAGGGCAGTGGTATCTTTAGACACCCACAAGGTGTTTGATAGTGTGGAATGGGACTATTAATGGTTGTTGTTGGAGCGAATGGGCTTTGGACAGATATTTATTTCCTGGGTAAAGTTGCTGTATTCCTCCCCGGTGGCCCGCATATGGGTGAATGCAGAAAGATTGGATAAGTTTACTCTTACCAGGGGAACCCATCAGCGATGCCCCCTTTCTCCACTGCAGTTCGCCCTCATGATTGAGCCACTTGCGGCTCATATTAGGAGAGCTGCTGAGGTAAAAGGCTTAAAATTTGGCCAGGTGGAGATAAAGATTGCGCTATATGCAGATGATGTTCTGTTTCTGCAGGATTCCCTGGAATCCTTGAGGCAGGCGGTAGACATAGTTGAGAGGTTTGGGAATATACCGGGCCTAAGGATTAATTGGGACAAATCAAACTTTATGGTGGTAGATAGGGCAAGACTGGGTGAGATGGGAGAATTTGGATGTACCAGATTAAAAGTAGTAGACCAGTTTAAAGGGAACCAACCACCTAAAAATACCTATCTAACTTATAAATATCTGTCCCTGGAGCATAAAATGACTATTCTAACCATCACTGACTGACTAAACCTATCTAACTACATGCACAATAAATCACTTTTTATGGGGGGCATGGCCTGACCATGGCTGGGTGAAGACGTGTCTTTGCTGAGCTCTGCAGACCCGGGACTCTATTACTCAGCTTTTACCCACCATCGGCCCTAATATGTCCAGGAGGAAGAAGGTGGACGACTCCGCACACAATATAGACCCACAGAAAAGACAGGAGACCCGCGGGGACATCTCCAGGCTGTTCCAGGCTGCAGGAGGCAAAACGGCGCGCTCGCCAGTAATGGCGTCGGGAGCGGCACAGAAACAGACCCCGCCGCCTCAGCAGCCATTGCAGCAGAGGAGCCCGCGGAGCTCGGGTGCTGGGAGCCAGTACAAAGAAGCGAAACAGAGCAAAGGAGAGGCGGTAAGACGACCAGTGCCCCAGCAGACACAGACAGGCAGCATGCAGACTGCAGACATGAGAGAGGAAGATGGCGCGGAGTTAGAGAAGTGGGCCCCCTCTGATGAACCTCACATGTTGGTGCCCTCCCCCACACTGCAGAATGTCCCTCAGTCTGAGCTACATGCAATCAGAAACATGATCGCTGCACTCCCATCAAAACTAGATATTGATAATATCGTAGCCCGCATGGAGGCTTCACAGGAGAGAGCACTCTGCTCTATTAGAGAGGACATTGATATCCTTAAGCAAAAAACTTCTACTACTGAGGGATCCTTGGTCACCATAGATGACAGAGTCACTGCTTTAGAAAAGGAGATGTCACGATCCCATGCTTATACAGTTGCCTTCATCATACAGTCAGACGATCAGGAAAACAGAGAAAGGCGTAACAATATAAGACTAAAGGGGATTCCTGAGTCTGTGCTGACACCTGAACTTCTAGATACTGTTATGAGCATCTTCAATACAGTCTTGCAGCAGCCTCCTGACTCGACGTATAAAGTCGATAGGATCCATAGGGTTTCCAGACCAGCACCTATTGATCCATCCAACCCAAGGGATGTTCTGTGTAGGTTGCATAACTATACGGACAAAGACGCCATAGCTCGGGGGGCCTGGCAATATGGAAACGTAATGCTGGAGGATGCTACCATTAGACTGTTTCCAGATGTTTCCAGTCTTACACTATACCTGAGACGACAACTCCGTCCTTTGCTCCTCAAGGTGAAAGAAGCCGGAGCTACGTATAGATGGGGACATCCCTTTCACTTGATAGTGAGGAAAGAGAAGGTGTTCTACCTCTGGCGGAGAGAGGATCTGGACGATCTCTTTGCCTTTCTACGCATCCCGCCCATTCAGATCCCTGACTGGCTTTCACTGGAAGGCCTTAAGAAGTTTACAGCGTTGCGACGTGACCCACAGTACATTTCAGGAGACTTACGTGGTAAGAACAGAGAGCCCAGACGTAGCCCTCGACCGTCATCTCAGGTGTCTGGTTCCTCAAGTCCGAGACGACAGAGGAGAAGATCCTATGAGGACTTGCCAACATGAGAGTTCTGGACACCTCTCCTGGAGCTGATTGAGATGTGTGGGGTGTTTTGGTTCCGTTTTGTCCCGGTTCTTACCAAGAAATACTCTAGACTGGTCTGCCGGGCAACACCTGTTATAAAAAGATAGTGTATTTGGTATATGCAACCAATTTACTGAATGTTTGATGTCACTTTATCTTTCTTTTTTGTCTTAATTTTTCCTTGTTGACATGAAGTCGATGATGTGGAGTGATGAGATGACTTTGGTGATATATAGGAGTCCTGGGTCTGCGGATCGTTGCCCTTTGGTCAGTTACGGTCCCTACGACTCTCTCTCATTTTCTTTTTCCTTTTTCCTAAGAGAGAGTTGATTTGCTGGCTTGACCGGCTTAGACTAGAATAGTCTTTTTCTCACTTTTAGCCTTTATCTTTTATTCTTCTACACCCCCCTCCCCTCTTACCTCCCCCTCTCTCCTGAACCCTCGACCCCTTCTCCCCGGAGGTCCCAGGTCTGTGGAAGTGAAGATGTCACATAGCACCTTATCTGCTATTCAAATTGGCACGCTGAATGTGCAAGGTCTATATGATGCAGGGAAAAGATCTATTTTGTTTAACTATTTGAAAACTAACAAAATACATATTGCTTTTCTTCAGGAGACTCATATGTGTGAGAACAAGCCTTATAAACTCTCCAGTCACTGGTTTCCTTCGTCATACCACAGTTTATCTAATAACTCACACTCCTCTGGCTCCAGTATCGTGATATCGAGATCAATACCATGGGAATTTCTGGACTCCTACAGTGGTGAAAACGGAAGACTCCTTATGGTTAAAGGTAAGATCGCCTCCAGAACATATACATTTGCCTCGCTATACCTCCCTAACTCTGGTCAGATTACAATGCTCCTGCAGTTCTTAGAAAAAATTGAGGTCTTCGCAGAGGGAACACTGGTCCTAGGGGGAGATTTCAATGTTACACTCGACCCAGACCTTGACACGTCTCGGGGTAGGTCTAGCCTGTCTAAAGCAGCTATTAGAAGGTTGAACAGAGCGCTTCATGATCATCAATTGCTTGATGCCTGGCGTCTTTTGTTCCCTACCTCTAAAGATTACACCTTCTACTCACCAATACACGACGTGTACTCTAGACTTGACTTCTTTCTTTTGAGACAGTCTGATCTGACACAACTAATAGATGCTTCTATTGAACCGATTTCCTTTTCAGACCTTGCCTTGGTTAAGGTTTCCCTTATGCTCCACTCCCCGATTCCAAGACAGTGGCAATGGAGGCTAAACGCTTCTTTATTAGACGACACAGTAGTCCTGGCAGACGTTGCTAAAACACTGAAGGACTACTTTGATATGAACATTTCTGCAGACGTGACACCTGGGGGTGTGTGGGAGGCTCACAAGTGTGTAGTTAGAGGTATTTTAATACAACATGGAGCCCGATTAAAAAAAAATAGAGGTGCTGAAATCCAGGATCTTATGACTAAACTGAGAGATCTTGAAACTAGGCATAAACGTCACTTCCTCCCCGATCTGAAGAGAGAACTATTAGATGTTAGAGAGAAGCTACGCACTACTTTACTATATAAGGCAAAAGGAGTTCTTGCTAGATGCCGTAGACATTTCTATGAATACGGAAATAAGTCCGGTAGAGCCTTGGCAAGGGCCTCTAGAATCTGTAGAGCTACTACATACGTCTCTGAGATGTCACACCCAGGTACCTTGAAACGCTCAAAGTTTCCCCAAGATATCGCTGAGGCATTCAAACATTATTATACCGCTTTATACAACTTAGACACGAATAAAACGCCGGTAGCATTGAACACGCTTACTTCACGTATACGGAAATATATTGAATCCTCGGCTATGCCGAAATTGGCGGATTCAGTTTCGCAATCCCTGGAAATGCCTATCTCAGACCAGGAGATTGAGGAGGCGCTGTCGTCATCTAAATCGGGGAAAGCACCTGGCCCAGACGGGTTTACGATTGTCTATTATAAAAAATTGAAGGACTCTCTGTTACCACACCTGAAAACCTTTTTTAATGCCTTGGCAACAGCTACACCACCCAAAGATGCCCTGAGAGCTAATATAACAGTGATTCACAAACCAGGGAAAGACCCTCTGTTATGTTCCAGTTATCGCCCGATATCCTTGTTGAACGTGGATATTAAGCTTTTTGCTAAAATTCTGGCGACAAGACTCTCCCCGTTCATTCCGGACTTGATTCACCCGGACCAGACGGGATTTGTCACGGGTCGTGAGGCCAGGGACAACACCACTAAAGCCATAGACTTAATTTATACAGCCAAGATATCTAAAACACCGTTGATGTTGTTATCTACAGATGCAGAAAAAGCATTTGATCGCGTTCATTAGACTTTTATTAAAGAGACACTGTCTCACATAGGTTTGGGAGCTAAGATGCTTGGCTGGGTGTTGTCTCTGTACTCCGTCCCGTCGGCAAGAGTGAGGGTCAATGGGATCCTCTCGGAGTCATTTGATATTAACAATGGCACGCGACAGGGATGCCCGTTGTCCCCACTAATTTTTATAATGACTCTGGAGCCATTACTGCGTCGAGTCCGAATGAATGGGGATATTTCAGGCATGCAGGTAAAATCAGGTGTATATAAAATTGCGGCATATGCAGACGATCTCCTGTTCTTTTTGACGAATCCAGAGATTTCTCTTCCCATCTTATTGAAAGAATTAGAGACATATTATACTCTCTCCAACTTTAAAATAAATAGATCAAAATCTGAGGCACTAAACGTGTCGCTTCACCCGAACCAAATAAATAGAATACAGAACGCCTTTTCATTTCATTGGTCTCCTAAAAATCTTCGTTACTTAGGGGTACAGATTACTCCAGATGTTCAAGATCTGTATAGTGCAAATTTTCCTTCACTTCTGCGGTCAATTAAAGCAGATTGTGAAAGATGGCTATTGTCTACTTTCACATGGTCTGGCAGATGCCAGCTTTTTAAAATGAATATTCTCTCAAGGATATTATATTACCTACAGACATTACCTATTACCATTCCACTATCCTTCTTTACGACAATTGCACAACTGCAGACAAAATTCATCTGGAGTAATTCGAAACCACGTCTAGCGAGATCAATCCTGCATAGACGGAAAAAAGATGGTGGAGTAAATCTACCAAATATCAAACTGTACTATATAGCCTCCCACCTTACGCGGGTAATAGATTGGTGTAGACAGGGTACAAACAAATTGTGGGTACAAATCGAACAAGATTCTACTCCTTTCAGACTTCAGACATTACCCTGGGTGTCACTTCGGAAAGAAGAGTCATTGTATGATCACCCGACAATTGGGCCCACTCTCAAGATCTGTGATCACACATTAGTTAGATCCTCAATGATACCATCTGCCTCTGTCTTGAGTCCGATCCTTAGTCACCCGGACTTTAAACCGAGTCTTGATGACCCTGTGTTTCAACGCTGGATTAAGGTGGGTCTGGATAGGATTGAAAAATGGAGTGAGGGAGAAACATGGCCAACCATCGAACAACTTAATTCAATTACGTACCCGACGGCTTTGGGTTTCTGGAGATGTGTACA
Source organism: Allobates femoralis (assembly GCA_033576535.1). Classification (NCBI taxonomy): domain Eukaryota; kingdom Metazoa; phylum Chordata; class Amphibia; order Anura; family Aromobatidae; genus Allobates; species Allobates femoralis. The sequence goes on along the minus strand of JARQOC010000001.1, from coordinate 228,083,572 downwards.
ACTTGTACATTACCTTCATGGACTTCCCCCTAAGAGGTCATACATACGCCCTAAGACACTGTTTGAATCCCTATGCTCTACCACAGTTGACTGCAGACATGCCTTATCACAGACATACGCATGTTTGATATCTCCTCCGGACCTCCCGACTCCCCATTTCATGCTGCGATGGGAGACAGATTTAGGTCTCAAACTGTCAACAGAACAGAGAGCTGCAATCTATACTTTAGCCCACTCTACTTCAATAAGCTCAAAACTGCAGGAAGCAAATTATAAATTACTGACGAGATGGTACAGAGTCCCAGCTCATTTGCATAGACTCTTTCTTTCTATAGACCCGAAGTGTTGGAGGTGTGGCGGGGCGGATGGTACACTACTACACGTGTTTTGGGAATGTGTGAAGCTCCAACCATTTTGGACGGAGGTGAGACGGATCATAAGGCAAGTGACGGGTTACTCGGATGACTTGGGTCCAGGCCTCTTCATGTTACACCACTGTGGGATTCCTCCAAATAAATATAAACATACACTGCTGAGGTTCTTAGTCATGGCCGCGAGATCTTGCATCCCGATGCTCTGGAAAAAGGAGACGTGTCCTTCTGTGACTATGTGGATAGAGAAGGTGAATGACCTCATGCATCTCGAAGACCTGACATCAGCTATACATGACTCATATGAGAAGTTTAGAAACACGTGGTTCAACTGGATGACTTTCCAACAATCTGAATTGTATAAGACTCACAGAGGATCCCAAAGAGCTGACTCCTAGAGACTGGTTGGCTAATGGATGCGATAGAGAGTTTCTTCGGTTCCACTAGAGTTGGAGACTTCCTGGGAACCCTACCTTTCCCTTCCTCTCCTCCCCCCCTTAATCCCTCCCCAACATCCTATCCCTGTGCTGGTATAGACTTTTCTTTCTCTCTTTGCTTTCTACCTTTCTTTTTTACTTTTTATTTCTCTCTATTATTAGGAATGGACGGGTGCCTATGGAGTAGGTAAAGCTTGATTTATAACTTTGAATGGCAAACAACTCTGACTTGTTATATCAGACGGGTTGATTTTATTGCCAGGGTTAGTTCTAATATTGTTATAGTAAATTAAACAAGCTCTTCAAGCTCAATGTATTATCAGTAACCGTCATGCGATTTAATCAAAGAGATGTACATTTGGTATGCTCAGTTTTTGTACCTGCAAGATGATTAAAGTTGTAAGTTTGTTTTATCTTACTAACTTTAAAATAAAAATAAAGAATTATAAAAAAAAAAAAAATCACTTTTTATACTTCCCAAATCCTTGTCTGATGGGCGTTCCTCCAGTGTCTTTGTCAGATAGGCGGGTCTACTCGCCGCGATCGCACCCACCTCGCTGCTGTCCATCTTCTTCTAGGATTCAAATTACCCACCCATTGCGTCCTCGCAATGAGCGGGTCACATGCTGCAGGCCCCGCGTTACTTCCGCCCGCCGCGTCGCTGGGTTTACGATGCGCCCAGGCCGGCTTCAGCATGCCATCTGCGCATGCTCTGAAGCCACCTGGGTGTACCAGTGACGCGGCGGGCAGAAGTGACGCGGGGCCTGCAGCACGTGACCCGCTCATTGCGAGGACGCGATGGGTGGGTAATTTGAATCCTAGAAGAAGATGGACAGCAGCGAGGCGAGTGCGATCGCGGCGAGGAGACCCGCCTATCTGACAAAGACACTGGAGGAACGCCCATCAGACAAGGATTTGGTAAGTATAAAAAGTGATTTATTGTGCATGTAGTTAGATAGATTTAGTCAGTCAGGGATGGTTAAAATAGTAATTTTAGGCTCCAGGGACAGATATTTATAAGTTAGGTATTTTTAGGTGGTTGGTTCCCTTTAAATACTTAGGAATTCAAATTGCTCTGCCAGTCACAGAATTTGTCAGACTGAGTGTGATGCTGCTCTTGGTTAAACTTAGAGACAAGGCAGTTTGGTGCAAACTGCGTCTTTCAGTGGTGGGCAGGACGAACTTGTCTAAAATGATACTTATGCCAAAGCTCCTGTATGTGCTCCATAATTCGCCAGTGTGGCTTCCATGGGCTTTATTCCAGAGAGTTAATTCCCTATTCCGAGATTTGGTTTGGGGTGGGTTTCCACCCAGGATAAAATTCGAAATCTTGCAGAGACCGAAAGAAGAGGGGGGTATTGCTCTGCCAAATCTTTGGAATCACTTTCTGGCATCTCAAGGTCAGCATATTAGTGGTTGGGCATTAAGGAAGGGTGCAAGCTCAGTGAAGGCAATATTGGAATATATGATATGAAGGACTCCATTGGTACAAGATTTAGAGGCTGGAGATTTAGCTTGTCTGGTTAGGAGGTTCCCTACCTTGAGTCTGGTGCATAAGATATGGTCTAAGATTAAAATGCTGAGGGAGGTTTCTTGAGTAACAATTTATACACCTATCTGGATGAATGAAAACCTGGGTGAATTCTATAAATTAGGGGTACAGAGGTCATGCCTATGTAAGGGAATAGTATACATCTCACAAATCCTGGTAAATCAGGTGTTGAGGTAATTTGACTCTTTAAGGAAGGAATTTCAGATACCAGAGACGGAGAGGTTTCTGTATCTCAGGATTCAGCATGCTCATAGGCGGCAGAAAAGGGCATGTGATCTGAGGGTACAGAAAGATATTGTGTTGGATTATATAAGCATGAAGGGGATCATACAAGGGCTTATCTCTACCATCTATAAGGATCTATTACATACCTTTTTGTTGTGACACCCTATTTGTACGTGGGACAAATGGGAAGAAGAATTGGGGGTGCTGGACAACGAAGTTTGGGATTATATATTGGATTATGGCCTGAGGTTGTCTTTGAGTGAGCCGGGTAGGTTGTCATAACTGTATCTTATCCACAGAGCATACAGATCCCTGGAGTTTCTATATCGGATTTGTGTGAGAAGCACTTATGAATGTCCAAGATGTATGCATGAGGGTGCAGGAATCCTACATATGATATGCGAATGCCCGAGGCTGCAGGCTTTTTGGATGGTAGTGCTCAATCTAATTGAAGGAAGGTATGAATGTGTTGTGCCCAGAACGTCGATAGTGTGTGTGTTGGGGTATGTGGAAGAAATTGGGGTTACAAATTTGCAGAAGATAACGGTGGCTAGATTACTGTTTCTAGACAGAAAACTGATTGCCAGGTGCTGGATCAGGGCTGAGCCGCCCTCTAGGACAGAATATCTGCAACAAGTAGATTATACAGTACGTCCAGAAGAAAGTATATATCGGAGAAGGAATGCTATGAAAATGTTTGAAAAAATTTGGGAGTTATGGTTGAGGCTGACGTAAAAAAGAGTAATGTGGAAGTTGTGAAGTTGAGGATGCATATATTACTGGTCCAAACATTTTTCTGACTCCTGTAGTGATTGTCAAATGTGCTGTTAATGTAATCGATGTTGTTGTCGTTAGTTATCTACAGGAAGATGAAAACAGTAACTGCTGTGTATAAGGGAGGGGGGGGGGGGGTTGATCTTGTGATCCATTGCTAGGGAATTCTAATTGTATAAGATATATGATAATTGGTGTAAGTTGTAATTTTGTAAAAAAAAATTTTTGGGTTAATAAAAAATATCTGATTTAAAAAAAAAACTTTTCAAAAAAGTATTTTTCAAAAACGTTTATTGATGTTTTTCTAAGCAGTAACTCACATTAAGGTTCTTTGGTTCACTGTTTGCATCCCTTAGCCTTTTTTTTTATGTCGTGGTCACGTGATGTTGGTGGTAGTGACAAGACCATATCACGTTACCCCGGCGTATTAGAAACATCAAGGAGGACCTGAGAAGAATAGTTTCATGACAGCTGAATCCAGGGGCGGACCTACCGTGGTGCCACTGGTGCAGCGGCACCAGGGCCCCGACAGGTTAGGGGGCCCCTCTCAAGGCACAGAGAATAAGCCGACATGCTGCCGGCCACGCCTCTTCTAGCTGCCGGCCACGCCCCCTCACAGCAGCTCAGGAGCGAGGACAGAGCCCCAATCACAGTGCAGAGAGTGAGTCATGTGACCTCTCCTGCACTGTGGGGAGAACCTCACTCAACCAATCCTGGCAATGCGCGGGGGCCTCTGAAATTCTCTCCACATGGATGATGGCTGTGCAGCAGCAGCAGCAGATGAGGGGACACAGCTCTGCACAAGGACCCAGGTACAAGGAAAGGGACCAAAGACAGGGCACAGGCTGAGGAACGACCCGGGGGGGGGGGGGGTTTGCTGCTCTGTACACTGATTTTATGCTTTTACAGGACCTGTGATGATGTCACATTGAGGGGAGGAGTCAGTGGTCACATGATCAGCTCCTCAGTGTATGCAGGACTCTGCTGTGCTGGTTGTCATGGTGCTGGATGAGATGAAGTTTATGTCAGGAGGGATTTACAGTGTGGATGTAGCAGAGCCGAGTGTGTATGAGGTGTATGGAGCGGAGTTCAGAGTGTATATGACGCACACCAGGGGCCAGGGTTACTCCCGGTTTAGACAGGCGATTCTTCTCCTTCCTTGTCACGGGTGGACCGCGCCTGCCGGTAGTGGGGCCCGGTGTAGTGCAGATCAAAATTGAGGTCGTCTTACGGGAACAGATTAAAAAGGGGTTTTAATTTGTTTTCTTCGTGACGCCACCTATAAGTAGATTCGGTAAGGGCTACCGACGCTGCGGAACCTCCCGGGGTGATGGACAGCAGCAAGATGTTACGCTCCCCACAGGCTGAGCGGTGGTCCCCGGGGGCTGGAGCTGCTCAAGATGTTGTGCGGCAGCTGCGGTTACCTTAAGTTCATGACGGACAGTTCATAAGGAGACACGGACACAGATAGTCTCTGCAACGGTTCTTTACTGTAACCAGCAGGCAGTACATGGCTTACAGTGGTTGAGTAGAAGACCGGGTGGACTTAGCAGTGATAGTGCTCCTCAGAGATCCGCAGTGTACCTCCTCTCTACCTCCTTAGCTTCTCTTGCCAGCGTCGCCCAGGAATACCAGGTCGGGTACGGGGAGGCTGCTTCAATGCCCTATCCATGATGTACGTTCTGGATTCTTTGGGGAGCCTTGGGTCCCTCGGTGGGTACACCGCTGGTTAGACGACTGGAAACTGGCTGGTGGTGGGGTGCTCCTATAAAGCTGCTCCTCCACGGGGCTGGTTCGCGTGACAGAGGTGAACTGCTGCCAGCTTCGGTACCAGTGAACCGGCTGTAAGTTATGGGCACGGGAGTCTTTTGGGAACCCGTGTAGAAATGCCCATTCCCGGTAGTTAAGGCCTCAGGTGCGGACACCCGACCGGTGACGGCCCAGGGGCCCGCACGGAGTGCGGAGCCCCCGCTCCACTCCAAGTTCTAGTCTGCTCTCTTCAAGTTCTAGACTACGTTCTAACTAACTATCTAGATTATTGTGTTCTATCTCACTACCCTAACACTCCACCCACCAGGACCTATGATTGGTCCCCTGTTCTAGGTGTTGTATGTTGGGTTGGATCTCTGAGTTAACTATTTCACTGCTTTGTCTAGAGAATATTGCGGCTGCAATACTCCCTTGTGACGCACTCGTTGCGGGGCGCCACACTCCCCCTTGGTTAAATCAGCTTGTCCCCAAGCGTCAAACTACTCACATTGCAGAGGTTTTTACATTTTTATACATATATGACACACTTTTATTAAAATAGAAAAACAGGTAAAGAAATACTTTGATGTTATAAGCAAAGAAACAGGTAATCACTTTGTGCGGACCCGGCGGGCGGTCGGCTGTACTTTAACTAGAGTCCAGGCTGTAGCCGCGAGATCACACAGTCAATGATTAACGGGAACAGAGTCATTGATGAAGTTCAAGTTTTAAAGTCACTGGCTCTGAGGGTGATGGCGTACCCGGATAGCGAACCACCCATCTGCACAAGCATAGCGCTCATAGGTGATAATATCGCCCCGGTATAGGTCGCGATCGGGATGTCCTCTTGGCAAGTTGGACTCAACGTCCCGGCGCCCCACAAACACCTCCTCATTCAAACCCACCTCCCAAGCGAACCCCCACCCGGTATTTAAATTAAAGGTGGAAATTCTACCTTCACGGCGGAGTTCATCAGGCAGCGGCGGCTGGCGGCGAGCCTCGGCACGGGCCTCCATGTTGGCGCGTTCTCGGGCTTGCCACTCCTCTCGTCGTTTCTGGCGTACATCTCCGTCGTTACGGCTCGGGGTATAAAGATGAGTAATGGAGCTGGTGGTTTGGCGGGAAGCTTGAACTTGGCGGGCTGTCTGTATCGGAACCCGGTGGAACGGCACAGGGGAAGGTGTCGGCAGTGCACCCGACCAGTGTACCCGAGCTGTGTGCCCGGAAGGAAGTTCTCTGTTGTCTCCCCAAGCGAACCCGGTGTCGAAATCCTCAGCGGTGCTGTGGGTCTCGTCGTCATCCTCTCCGACCTCTTCCTCGATGACCACGTCAGGCTGCTCGTTGATGAAAGACGTTAAAGCTTGTTCCGTTGTACAACGGGGCGGTGGTGCTGCGGATCCTTCCGTAGGGACGTCCTGCAGGGCTTCCAGGCTGCCTGCCTCTTCATCTGTTTCCGCAGGTAAAGGTGTTTCAATCCCGGTTACCAGGTAGGCCTCTGTGGTTGCAGAGGAGGCCTCCGGTTCAAGGGAGAAACAAGCGACAGTCTCGGTAGTGTGGAAACTAGTCGCGGGTTCCGCAGGTGGAACCTGGTAGAGATCGAGTTCTTCCATGGAGCGTGTTATGAGCTCCGGCTCAAGGACGGAATCGGTTGCGATGTTGGTCGCTGGAACGGGTCGAGTTGCGGCCTCCACCGGAATGACACAGTCTATTGGCTCAGGTGACGGAGCAGGACAGGTGGTAGGCGAGGGTGAGGCGGTCGAGAAGCTGGTGACGTCGTCTGGGCTTGGAGAAGCTGCACCCGGTCGGCTCTGCTGCATCGCATGGTGTAGTCGTCTGCCTAGGGTCGCGCTCCAGCTACGGATCGTCCATTCCACTGTCTCTAGTAACCGCACCCGGAGGTCTTGTAGAGCCTCTAGCCAGAAGTCGGGACTGCCGTCTATGGTAAGGGCAGGATCCGGACCCGGTTGGCTTATGGCTGCTCTGGCCTCCGCCTCGACCTCCCGCATCAGGTCTTGGAGTCTCATGCTGGCCATTCTTCTTTGGAGGGAAACCACACCCGATCAACCGGTAAGACGTTCTGGTTGAGCTGGTGAAGATGTCTTCTCTCTCTGTCGGTGTGTCTAGGTATGACACTCCCATCTCCTCTGGGCTTTTGTAGTCCAATCGTGGGAAAAGTCTTTGGGATCCGCCCCCATGGTTGATTCGAGCAATCAGGGCGGACAAAGAGTTTGGCGCCTTTTGTCTTTGGCCCTCCCACAGTGAGGGGGGGGTTGACTCACTCTTGGGCTTCACGTGGCGGCTTCTTGTGGCGGGAACGCCATCTTGGGCGCCATCTTGACCCAATGGTGTAAAGGCGGGAAAGTTCTTTTTAGGACGAACAAAGTCCAATTGTAGACAATAAAGTCCAGTTTAAGCACAACATACCCGTTGGTAACGGGCCTGCTCGTATCCTGTTCGTGACGCCATTTTCTGACGCACACCAGGGGCCAGGGTTACTCCCGGTTTAGACAGGCGATTCTTCTCCTTCCTTGTCACGGGTGGACCGCGCCTGCCGGTAGTGGGGCCCGGTGTAGTGCAGATCAAAATTGAGGTCGTCTTACGGGAACAGATTAAAAAGGGGTTTTAATTTGTTTTCTTCGTGACGCCACCTATGAGTAGATTCGGTAAGGGCTACCGACGCTGCGGAACCTCCCGGGGTGATGGACAGCAGCAAGATGTTACGCTCCCCACAGGCTGAGCGGTGGTCCCCGGGGGCTGGAGCTGCTCAAGATGTTGTGCGGCAGCTGCGGTTACCTTAAGTTCATGACGGACAGTTCATAAGGAGACACGGACACAGATAGTCTCTGCAACGGTTCTTTACTGTAACCAGCAGGCAGTACATGGCTTACAGTGGTTGAGTAGAAGACCGGGTGGACTTAGCAGTGATAGTGCTCCTCAGAGATCCGCAGTGTACCTCCTCTCTACCTCCTTAGCTTCTCTTGCCAGCGTCGCCCAGGAATACCAGGTCGGGTACGGGGAGGCTGCTTCAATGCCCTATCCATGATGTACGTTCTGGATTCTTTGGGGAGCCTTGGGTCCCTCGGTGGGTACACCGCTGGTTAGACGACTGGAAACTGGCTGGTGGTGGGGTGCTCCTATAAAGCTGCTCCTCCACGGGGCTGGTTCGCGTGACAGAGGTGAACTGCTGCCAGCTTCGGTACCAGTGAACCGGCTGTAAGTTATGGGCACGGGAGTCTTTTGGGAACCCGTGTAGAAATGCCCATTCCCGGTAGTTAAGGCCTCAGGTGCGGACACCCGACCGGTGACGGCCCAGGGGCCCGCACGGAGTGCGGAGCCCCCGCTCCACTCCAAGTTCTAGTCTGCTCTCTTCAAGTTCTAGACTACGTTCTAACTAACTATCTAGATTATTGTGTTCTATCTCACTACCCTAACACTCCACCCACCAGGACCTATGATTGGTCCCCTGTTCTAGGTGTTGTATGTTGGGTTGGATCTCTGAGTTAACTATTTCACTACTTTGTCTAGAGAATATTGCGGCTGCAATACTCCCTTGTGACGCACTCGTTGCGGGGCGCCACATATACGTGGTGTACGGAGCGGAGCCGAGTGTGTACAAGATGTACGGAGCAGAGCCGAGTGTGTACGTAGCGGAGCCGAGTGTGTACGAGGTGTACGGAGCAGAGCCATGTGTGTACGAGGTGTACGGAGCAGAGCCGAGTGTTTACGAGGTGTACGGAGCGGAGCCGAGTGTGTACGAGGTGTACGGAGCGGAGCCGAGTGTGTACGAGGTGTACGGAGCGGAGCCGAGTGTGTACGAGGTGTACGGAGCGGAGCCGAGTGTGTACGAGGTGTACGGAGCGGAGCCGAGTGTGTACGAGGTGTACGGAGCGGAGCCGAGTGTGTACGAGGTGTACGGAGCGGAGCCGAGTGTGTACGAGGTGTACGGAGCGGAGCCGAGTGTGTACGAGGTGTACGGAGCGGAGCCGAGTGTGTACGAGGTGTACGGAGCGGAGCCGAGTGTGTACGAGGTGTACGGAGCGGAGCCGAGTGTGTACGAGGTGTACGGAGCGGAGCCGAGTGTGTACGAGGTGTACGGAGCGGAGCCGAGTGTGTACGAGGTGTGCGGAGCCGAGTGTGTACGAGGTGTACGGAGCTGAGCCGAGTGTGTACGAGGTGTACGGAGCTGAGCCGAGCGTGTACGAGGTGTACGGAGCTGAGCCGAGCGTGTACGAGGTGTACGGAGCTGAGCCGAGCGTGTACGAGGTGTACGGAGCTGAGCCGAGCGTGTACGAGGTGTACGGAGCTGAGCCGAGCGTGTACGAGGTGTACGGAGCTGAGCCGAGCGTGTACGAGGTGTATGGAGCAGAGCCGAGTATGTACAGAGCCGCATGAGTATGAGGCAGGGCCACATGTGCCGGACATATGGAGTAGAGCCGCGTGTGTATGGGGCATGTGGAGCGGAGCCACATGTGCATGAGGTGGATGGAGTGGATCCGCGTATGCTGGGGCGTCCTGTAGAGGAGCCGCATGTGTACGGAGCGGAGGCGTGTGCGCAGGGCATGTGGAGCGGAGCCGCATGTCTACAAGGCATTTGGAGCGGAGCCACGTGCGTACAAGGTGTGTGTGCGCCAGTGGTAGTTCCCCGCGGATGCCGCTCCCATTCCTATAGTCCCGGCTGCCTCTGCCGGCAGCATTCTTCACTCGAGTCCTGGCTGAGCTGTCTGCTTTTTGCAGCTCAGCATGGTGGGGCACGATGATGTCATCACTGAGTGCCACTGTGCTGATACGTGCAGAGCGGAGCAGCAAGAAGAGAGGTGAATATTTACTTTTTTTTTTTAACCCGTGAATACAGTGATGGGAGACTATGTAATGTGCAATATAACATAGGAGGAGTATGGGGTGCAATATACTATATGGAGGAATATGAGGGCCCATTATACTATATGGAGGACTATGGGGTGCAATATACTATATGGAGGAATATGAGGGCCCATTATACTATATGGAGGACTATGGGACTGCCTTATACTATATGGAGGGCTATGCGGGTGTATTATAATATATGGAGGGTCGTGGAATGCATTATAATATATGGAGGAGTATGGATGATGTATTAAAATATATATAGCCAATTATATAATATGGAAGCCATTTTAATATATCTGGAGGGCCCTCTGTGGGGGCATGATAATATTTGGAGGGGTGTGAGGAAGCCTTTATACTTTATGCAGGGCTCTTTGAGGGTTGCGTTGTAAATAAATATTACAATCTATATGTTTACATTACTTTGTTGCCACTATGAGGGGCGGGGGGGGCCCCCAAAAAATTTCTTGCACCGGGGCCCACTACAGTCTGGGTCCGCCCCTGGCTGAATCACATGTTTAGATGGGGCTTGAATGAAATGCCAAAAGCCTGATATAAAGTTATTGCTTCTGTTATATTTGACTTCCTCATTTTGACTGTTCACCTAAATGAGAAATCTACAGACACAGATTGTTCCCAACTAAAGGATCAGCAAAGATCATCTAAAAGATCAGCAAAATTTCTGACTTGTCTGATGTCAGACTAAATACATTCGCTGGTAAGGTTTGATATGATAGTCAAACTTACTAAACATAGAAAATAATAACTGATAATGTGGCACCCCAACGGTTCAGTTGCCACAGGAACACCTGGTGCAGGGAGGGATTTCCACATCAGGTAAACCTACATATGCAACACCTTCCAACCCATACCTGAAGGGGGAGCTCTACTTGCTGACTTCGGGCTTGGGGGAGGAGTTAGGCAGTGCAGTTCCAGGGAGGACTGTGAAGACACCTGGTGAATGGGCCCTTGCCAGATGGAAGCCTAGCCAGTGTAAGGGACCCAAGAGTGAGGGTCGGAGGCAAGGCGTACCAGAGTCAAAGTGGGGGCAGAGGAACCATACTGGTTCACCCCAGGAAAGCAACCGAAGCAACCCAGACACCGGAGTCAGTCTGCAAGGGTCCAGTTAGCCTAGCAGAGAATACCAGAGGACTAGGGAGACTTCAGTCTCCTGGCAGACACTTGTGGCACAGCCACCAACAGAGCCAGGGAGTGCGGAGGAATAAGCGGTGCCTAACAGAAGGTTCTCACCGTCTGCTATAAAAGTGAGGGACACAGGAGAGGTCAGGGCCAGGTTTCAGACAGGCCAGGACTTAAGCACACACACACAGAACAAGGAGCTCTCACAACTCATCGGCTATGGAAATCCTGGACTGCCACCCGACCACCTGGACAGTACCCTGGATGTTACCTGCTTCAACATCACCAGTAAAAGGTACAGAAACAACTTCCAGCATGTGTGTGTCTGTTATTGCGGCCCCCGATCCTTCCCTTAACATAGACTGTGTGCCAGCAGTGCTGACAGGCCAGCCTGAGGAGCCGCACACTTATTCCCTTGCTAGGATTGTGACAGAGCTGCCTCCCTGTGTAAAATCCCTATTCACAACTGCCCAGGAGACCCCGCTCTACCTACGGGGATTATTAATTAAGTGGACACCACTATGGAGTTTAAGTTACATAAAATATAACTTTTATTAATAGTATAAAAGCAGACACATAAACGTTATGAAACGAAGCACAAGGAAATTCCAAAACAACTGCAGTGGGGTAGTAACCCCCTGGGTTAAACCGTGCACCGTGAGGCACAATTCACAATAATGTTAAAGTTACACAAGTAAGGAGTGTGTTAGCAGACAAATTATGGAGTAATACCATTACATCAGTCACGCACCCATAGTGCACACTTGTGATGGACCTGGTGGTTCCCCGGGGGGCCCTGTCCTGCAGCACGCCCCTAACAGCTGTTTCGCCGCTGCTTATATCTACCTACGGGGAGCGTCACCAGCAAAGCTGCCTCATCATTACCCAGGAGGTCAGCAAGCAGCGCCGGTATCATTACCGGATACCGTAGGTGGTGTCACAAACTCTTATTTTTATTTTTTCCAGTTTTATCAGTGACCACCATGCCCACGGGACCGGGCACAGGCCACCCGTGACATCCACAGTTAATCAACGCCTGGAACCAGGTACCCCACGGCCCTGGGGTGGGTCAATAATAATTTATGAAGTAGGAGAATGCTGTATTTATTTCTACTCTATGTAATAATCTATATCACTAAATTGATAAACTGTAGACAAGCCATGATGTCACTTATTAACTGATGTATATTCTTTAAAAAAAAAAAAAAAACTTATCAGATTACCTGAAACATTACTGAAGATGATCTTTTCACTCAGAGCTATTTTAAGAGGTTGAGATGTTTTGGGTGAAAAGGAGAAAATGTTATAGAGGAAATGGTTGAAGGCAAGAGTGGGAACATCAGAGAAGATCAGAAGGGATGCATTTCATAGAATGTTCCAAAGGGATATTATAAGAAATGTAAAATGTGAGCCTGAATTGAGGTAAGTTGATATTTGACATCTCACAGCCTAAAATCAGTATAATATGTGCCTATGACTTGCCATATGTGATACTAAAATATTTCTTTATATTTAAATATTTTTAGAGATTATCAACTGTGTATATATAAAGTGTACCTGTTACCAAATATTTGCAGTATAAACTAAAACTACCACCTTCAGCGGCACTTGTGCTGCAATTTATGATTTAAAATTCATCCGGTCCAATGGGCTTGATTGCAGTGCCGTCCGACCTCCCTCTCTGCAGTGATTACGATCCTCTTTTTGTGCCTCCTGCATCATCCTCATACCTTGTTAAAATCTCACAACCTTGCTGGCTCGCACAGTTCTGTTTTAGGTTCTGAGCATAGTGTGCCTGCATGAGCTGGTGGGGTTTCTGTGCAGATGCAAGATTTCCCCCAGCGATGTGGATAATGCAGGAGGCATCAACTACATCAACCATAAGAAGAGGTCAGCGATCATCACAGAGAGGAGTGGCAGATGACGCTGCAATCAAGCCCATCAGACTGGACCGGTCAAATTTAAATAAATATATAGAGCAGGATATTTTTAAAAGGTGTTTGAGGTGTACAGGGGAAGTCAGGGTATATTATACACATTCATGGAAGGCAGCATAGGTGTGGGTGAAGGTGGTGACTTTAGTTCATACAACAAAAATCTGGGGGTTGTTAAAACGATTGTTAAGGCTTTAACCCCTTCACAACATCCACCATACACTGCAGCACCAAGGGAGGTGCATTCTTGCAATCCGCTGTGCATATACAGCGCTCCGATCGCACCAGCTCACATGTGAAATCATCAGTGGGTGTAAGCAATGTATTATAACTGAGACCCTGCTGTAATGCCCCCAATTGGTGTTAGCACCGATCACAGGAATTTAAACCGTCTGATGCATCGTTCGGCTTGTAGTGGGAGAGGGCTCCCAACACGATTGTGTTCATGTTATGCCGATCATCTCCATGGTGACCCCAGGCCAAATAATGGCCACTATGTTGTCCAGGTACGGTTACTTTGGGTCCTGCTCATGGAAGGACCTCACAACACCTCCGGCTTGGGTGCAAGGCACTGATTGTATACCCTGGAATGTGGCTATGTGCCCACGCTAAAACACTAGTGTTGATTTTTGTAGCCAAAAATCTACACTTTCTGGCAAAAATACACACCAAAAAAAGGCTAATGCTGGCGCTGCATATTTGATGTGTATTTGCTGTGGAAATGGTGCAGATTTTTGTTCTGCATATTCGGACTTGAAGAAATGACTGGAGGGCTGGAAATATGCTGAAAATCTGCAGCAATAATTGACATCTGCAGATTTTCCACCAGCAAAATCTGCACCATTGCCGCAGGTCAAAAATATGCAGCATGGGCACAACACTTTCAAGAACCCATAGACTTTGCTGGGAGATTGACAGCAAAACTCACAGCAAATACGCAGCAAACAAGCAGCATGGGCACAAGTCCTAAAAGCATTGAAGAGCATTAGATCAGCAATAAGGATAGGGAAAGTTGATGTCCCATCTTGGGACTATGTAAAAAAAACAAAACAACAAAAAAACAGTTTTGAGATATGTAAAAACATTTTTTTAAAAATTACAAAATAAAGAGCAAAACATAAAAAATATAATACCAATAAACACACATATTTCTGTAAAAATGAAAATAAACAAAATAGTACATATATTTGGCATTGCCGCACTGGGAATGACCCACTCTATAAAGGGCCAAAAACCAATGCTTTTTCATCATACCGCCGAAAAAAGTGGAATAAGATGCAATCAAAAAGTTGCATGTAAATAGAAATCATATCGTTGAGAATATTATCTTGTCCCACAAAAAATAAGCCCCCAATCGGCTCAGTCCGAGGAAACATAAAAAAGCTATAGTATTCAGAATGTAGTGATGAAAAAATAATTATTTTTCCTATAAATTTGTTTTTATTGTGTGAAAGAGATTAACATAGAAAAAAATTACATAAATGTGGTAATGCTGGATTTACACTGACCCAAAGAATACAGTAGAATTGTTTTATTAATTTTACCACACGGTGAATTGCATTTCAAAACATTGCTAAATCGATGTTTACAGCCCTCCAGACATCCAGGCTATGATAACAAAACGTCTTAATATCGTACTGCAGGCTGGCTACTACCCCAAAAACTGGAACCAAGGCCTCATAACACTGATACACAAAAGCGGTGACAAGTACGATCCAGCAAACTATCAAGGAATATGTGTCAGCAGCAACCCAGGTAAACTCTTCAACTACATCCTGAACAAGAGGTTCCTCACCTTTCTCACCTAGCACAACGTCCTCAGCAAGAGCCAAGCAGGGTTCATGCCAAACCGGAAGTACGCCGACTGCCATATTGGAACACCCAAGTGATGGATGTTCCAATATGGCACCCGCTGGTGGTACCAGCCCCTTGCGTAGTACCACCAGCGGGACACCGCTGGGACACCCCGTTGGACCCCCCGCTGCCACAGCTGGATCCCCACCAGGACCTGCAGCCAGACCCCCACTAGGACCCACCGCCTCCTGACATGTGCAGGATCCCGCCGGTGCCTGCCCACCCACCTCCATGCAGTCACAGCCACCAGGAAAGACTGCGGCTTGCGGCCTCTGCTGGAGATGGGGTGCGGCCGCCCTCTGGTGGCGCCGCACCCCATCTCCAGCACAGGTCACAAACCACAGTCTTTCCTGCTGGTTCTAACTGCACGGAGGTGGGTGGCCAGGCACTGGCGAGACACACACACACACTACAGGCATGCATGTACACACACACCCACATACATAAATGTACTCACATATATACACACATAGACATGCATACATATACACAGTATAATGTCCCCACACACTTACACAAGCACGCACTTACACACAAACACACGCATAAACAGACATACATACAGAGTGTAATATCCCCACATACACACACAAGTGGATAACAAGGTGTCTCTGTCTATTTTGTATGTAATAAAACATTTCTCTGTGTGTTTTTTTTTCCCCTTTACTGAAAGTATTTCTAATGGCTGGCTGTCATACTGATGGCTGACATTAGCAATACGGCTTGATATCAGCTGCCAAAAAAAAGCTGACATCAATCCCTTTATTACCCAGTCTGCCACACCTACACGGCTGCTGGAAGAGTGGGGTAACTGCCAGTCTTGGCTTCTCTCATAGAGACACCAATTTTGGGGTGGCTGCTGGCTGCAATTTTCAGTGTGGGTGGCCCAGAACGCTTGGGCCTTACTATGCTGAGAATTCCAGCCCCCAGCTGTCTGGGTTACCTTGGCTGGCAATAGAAAATATGGAGGCGTCCACACCAATTTTTTTATTTATTTAAATTACTAAAAAAAATAAGGCTTCCCTGTATTTTTCATTGCTAGCAAAGGTAACACCAGACAGTGGGTGTTGGCAGCTAGTAGCTGCTTGGTTTACCTGCGCTGGCAAGACAAAACACAGCAAAGCCCTACAAATTATTTACCAGGAAATTAAAGAGATTTCCTGATTGACACTTTATTATTAACCTTCCCCCAGCAGAAACAGGTTTTTAACTAAAAATACGCTTACATACATTGGGAGAGAGCATTTGGGGGAGGGAGGAGAGATAGCAGCCACCCCCAGTGTCACAGAGGTGCCTCCATCGTGATGTCACCGCCCACCTGATGCGATAGCATTGGGCCTCATCTAGTACACAAGCCATTGAATGTGTTAGATCACTCTCATAATTGATGTAACAGATCCACCCTTCAGCTATATACAAATACCTATTATAGTGGCGGCTCCTGCTCATCACTGTGTGCTCACCATAATTGTGATGTACAATTACTGTTTGCATTAAAGGGATTCTTTGGTGAAAACAAGTTATCAGTGATCCACAGGTTTAGTAAGTGATGACTTATTTATTAGTGGAATTCGACTGGTGGAAACTTCACCGTCAGAAGAATGTGACACATTTTATCCCCATTATAAAATGATGTGATCGCGGTTCCATTCATCATAATTGGGGCTTCCAGAAAAGGCCAAACCCAGAATTCACAGCCACTGAGGGAATGAATGGATCATGGGCGAGCTGTACATCAGCTCCAGTTAATGGGGAGAAAACAAATCTATCAGTAAGGACCGTCTTTAAGGACGATGTTTTTAATATTTGCGTTTTAATGTTTAATGTTTTTCTAATAAAATTAAATTTTAAGGATCTATGTCTCAGGACTCTGTGCTGGATATTTTTCTATTTTTTGGACACGTTATGGGGATAAAAGTTGCACAATCAGCAGTTAGACCCCCCACCAATAAATAACCTATTCTTAGGCATTGTGCACACAATGAATATTTGGTGAGATGTTTATTTCAGTATTTGTAATACAATACTAGGAGTGGAACAATCAAGTATTTTTTCTGCATTTTTCACACACTCCTGGCTTTGTCTTACAAATACTGAGGTAAAAATCTCACCAAATACTCAATGTGCATGGGGCCCTAGATTACTTGCTTTCTCTGGAGAAACTCTGTAAGTGAATCTCTGTAAGTGAAGTTATGTGTAATAGTCACAGGACAGGGAGTTGTTAAACGTCCAAGTATTTAATATCTATTAGAAATAAAGAATTTTCACCTTATTGATATCAGAAAAAAACAAATGACCAACCTCAATCCACTATACAAAGACTAATACCACATAGAAGGGAGAAATACCACCACAACATGACCAGATCACATATTACCATCAAATAGTGCCCGAATAATACCACATAGAAGGCACAAATACCACCACACCATGACCAAAGAACATAATACCACCACATAGTGATCATATACTACCATGGACAAGGTATAAATATTGCCACACCATGACAAGACCACATATTACCACTACATAGTGACCGAATAATACCATATATAAGGGACAAATACCGCCTCATCATGAACAAAGAACATAATGCCACTACATAGTGACAAATGATACTAAAATATTGGAAATGAAAATAAGGAGAATGTAAAAAAGCTCTGTATATTGGGTCAGTGTACAGGTAATACAGTGATTATAAGTAAAATTATACACATGAGCTCTGTATATAGTGTCCCTGTACAGGTAATAGAGTAATCACCGGGGACATTATACACAGGAGCTCTGTATATAGCATCAGTGTACAGGTAATACAGTGATCACCAGTGACATTATACACAGGAGCTCGGTATATAGTCAGTGTACAGGTAATGCAGAGATCACCATAGACATTATACATAGGAGCTCTGCATATAGCATCAGTGTACAGGTAATACAGTGATCACCGGTAACTTTATACATAGGAGTTCTGTATATAGCATCAGTGTACAGGTTATACAGTGATCACCAGTGACATTATACACAGGAGATCAGTATATAGAGTTAGTGTACAGGTAATCAGATATCACCAGTGACATTATACACAGGAGATCAGTATATAGAGTTAGTGTACAGGTAATCAGATATCACCAGTGATATTATACACAGGAGCTAAGTATATAGTGTATAGACATACACATACTCACCAGTGATGTCGCTAGGTGAAGTCCTTCATCTTCAGTTTTCTTCATCTGACGCAGACCGATATCACATCTCTAGCCAGGACTCATCCCTGCAGTAAATAACACAGTTATCTATAACTGATTATTTCCAGAGCACATTCCACACTTTTCCCAGGATTTCTACACTACATCAAACCACAAAAAAAGTGACATAGTGCCGCTCCACACAGTAACAAGACCTCCCTTTTGTTCCCCTCAGGGGAAACCATGTTTCAAAAATAAATTATATTACAGCAGTAATAATGTCCCCTAATTGGCCCCTACAGTAAATATGTCCCCACTTGGCAACATAAATCAATAATTTATGTTCCTCATTCTGGCCCCCTTTATTTAATCATGTTCTAGGTCCCTATGTTCCTCCATCCTGGCCCCTATGTTCCTCTATTCTGGCCCCCTTATAGTAATAATGTCTCCCATCCTAGCCCCTATGTTCCTCCATCCTAGGTCCCTATGTTCCTCCATTCTGGTCCTCTAAGTTGCCCCATTCTAGGTCCCCAGACCATCATGAAAGCCATCTCCATCCATCTGGATGGATTACAACAAAAACACATCTGACTTCTCACATTTCCAGCTTCATCCCCATCTATTCCCAAACTGGACAAACTCCTCATCTTACTGATGCCCCAATACTGAGCCACTGCTGTATGTGTCCCTATTACTTCCCCTGCTGCGTGGTACAAAAACAGCACCCCTCTTACTGTCCCACATAATACTGCCACTACTATGCCCCCACATAATACTGCCACCACTGTGCCCCCACATAATAATGCCACCACTGTGCCCACAACATAATACCACCACTGTGCCCCCACATAATACTGCCACCACTGTGCCCCCACATAATAATGCCACCACTGTGCCCACAACATAATACCACCACTGTGCCCCCACATAATAATGGCACCACTGTGCCCCCACAATTATACCACCATTGTGCCCCCACATAATAAAGTTACCACTGTGCCTCCCCACATAATAATGCCACCACTCTGCAAATGTTTCTTATCCTGGGCCCCTTACAGGTATATATGTCCCCCATCCTTGTCTATATGTCCCCCATCCTGGTATATATGTCCCCCTTTATATGTTTCCCCATCCTGGTAAATACTGTAACCTATCCTGGTATATATTGTATGTCCTTCATCCTGGTGTATATGTCCCTCATCCTGGGCCCATCCTAACATATATGTCCCCTATCCTGATATATATGTCTCTATCCTGGAAAATACAGTACGTGGCCCATCGTGGTATATATGTCCCCCATCCTGAGTAGTTCCTGGAATATATGTCCCTTATACTGGTATATGTGTCCTCCATCCTGGTATATATATGTCCCCCATTCTGCGCCACTTTCTGGTATATATATCCTCCACTCTGGGCCTCTTCCTGGTATGTCCCCCATCCTAGGTCCCTATAGCACCCAATCCTGGGCCCCTTTCTTCCTGGTATAAGTCCCCCATCTTGGGCCCCTATAGTTCTCTATCCTGGGCCCGTTTCTTCCTGGTATATGTCCCCCATGCCCCATCTGGGGCCCCTAGAATATGCCCCCATTCTGGGCCCCTGGTATATATTCCCATCTTGGGCCCCTATATGTTCCCATCCCCTTCCTGGGCCCCTGGTATATATCCCCATCCTGGGCCCCGGTATATATACCCATCCTGGCCCCTGGTATATATGTCCCATCCTGGGCCCCTACATGTCCCCATCCTGGGCTCCTACATGTCTCCATCCTGGGCCTCTACATGTCTCCATCCTGGGCCTCTACATGTCCCCATCCTGGGCCACTACAGGTCCCCATCCTGGGTCCCCTATATGTTCCTATCCTGGGCCCCCTATATGTTCCTATCCTGGGCCCCCTATATGTTCTCATCCTAGGCTCCCTATATATCCCTATCCTGGGCACCCTATATGTTGCCATCCTGATCTTTGTGCAGTTAAAAAAAAACACTCTACTTACCTCACCACCGATCCTCCAATGTTCAGTGCTGGGGAATCACTGAGCTGCAGATGCGCTTAGGCAGCCAAGTCCCGGAGTGATCACGTCGTCATGCTGAGACTCTGACCTCCTGCGCATGCGCCGACAACGTCCGCTTTGCTGGCGTGTGCATAGGAAGTAGCGGTACAGTGGGAGATCGCTCCCTGCTGTACCGCACAGGGACAGAGAGGCTAATCATATCGGCATACTATGCACACCTATATGATTAGCGGTAGCTCCAGGGGGGGGGACCCAGTAACCAATCTGTGCAGCACAGGGGTTTTAGGGGAGGGGTCGGAGCCATGTGGTCATGGGGCCCATCAGAGGTTTTCTAGATCTCTCGGTGGGGTAGTCCGACCCTGCTACTTATTATCAGGTGACAGTGGACAGATGTTACCCATTTGTACTTTGTGCTAGTGCACAAGTTGGGAATATAGCAACATTCAATAAAGAGGCAAAACTAAGGAAAAACCCTAAAATAAGCAAATAATTAGAAGAATTGCTTACTTATATTAGGGTCAGTGGTTAGTACTGCAGCCTTGTAGCACTGGGATCCTGGGTTCAAATCCCACCAAGGACAAAATCTGCAAGAGTTTGTATGCTTGACCTGTGTTTGCAAGTTCACGTGGGTTTCCTCCGGGTTCTCCGGTTTCCTCCCACACTCCAAACACATACTGATAGAATATTTAGATTGTGAGCCCCAATGGGCTGGGCAAATGTATGTAAAGTGCTATGGAATTAATAGCGCTAGATAAATAAATAAATATGTATATATTTGCTCATTCTTGCTTTTTTATCTTGGGTGTTGCTTTTTAAAGGGGTAGCCCACTACTAGGACAACCCCTTCTGATTCCACTTGTATACCCCCAGTTGAAATAAAAAAGCCTGTACTCCCCTCCCGTTCTGGCGCCATTCCAGCGGTGTCGGTAATAGCGGTTTGGATCTCAGATGCACATGCACCTGTTTTAGAGGCACATGTTGGCTGATCAAATCAGCTGACGTGCAGGAAAGATGTAGGCTCGCACACATAGTTAGGGAGCCAATATAGAACATACTAATACGTCCTATGTCAGTAAGGGGTTAGACTACCAATAAAAATATCAAATAGAAAAACTCCATATGGTACATAATAAGAGCTATAAGGCATTTAGCCTATTCAGTTCAGCGGCTCAAAACAATAAACAACAGTTATAAGAGGAGAACAAGAGTGGAGCTATAAAACGCTTTAACAATTCATACAAAACTTCTTTATTTGTAGAAAAGTGAGACACATAGTAGAAACACAAGTGGGCAGAAAAATGGCTGACAAGGATGGGAGCACACTAGCACAAGGTATTATGACATATTTCAGGGGTAACAATGACCTGACAAAAACATACAGATGACAAATGGAACAATGTGTCCATGATTTCACTGCAACCAGCAAATTGCCAGTGAAATTGCTAGCAAAATTGCCGCGTGTTGCGGTACCTTAAGAGTTCAATTGCCCAATTGAAAAATAAACACGTGTTTAGTATTCCCAAATGAGGGAATGTATAACCAAAATTCCAATAAATAAACCTGTCAGTACAGACTAAGGGCCCACATAACATAACATAAACACATAGTCAAGGTTTTTAGTCAAAATACAAATTCCCCATCAGAAATTCAAACCATAAAGTGCAGTGTGCAAGGAGGAAGGGGGGGAAGCCCCTCTGGACCGGACTCCTAATGTACGTTTCGTGGTATTTCAGGACAAGTGCTTCATCAAGAGGAGTAATGTCCGTTCATACTGGCATAGATTAAATCCCAGAAGCTGGGACAGTCACATGGCATCATGGGCCAATGGGATCGCTTGATGTGGCGCATGCGCAAATGCCGCAGCCCGGTGCTGATGTCACTTCCGGCGCACTGCCTTCTGCTCATCACCAATCGCTGAAAGTCATAACCCGGCAAATGGTAAACAACCAGCGGACATGTGCGCGCCTCCATGGCAACATGCACTATCTCCATTAGGAGGAGCCAAGACACAGAAGAACACGAGCAGCAATGCCTAACAAATAATACAATTACAATGACGAGTCATATTCAGTCTTCCATAATGGCATTAGCAGGCCCACTCCAAGCTGTGAATATAGGCAAAGCGCTTCGGAATATGTTGGCGCTATACAAATAAAGTTTTATTATTATAAAGTTTTATTATAGGCAGAAATATAGTCCAAATCCAGGATTCATGATCCCATTCGACAGGAGACGGTGACATCACATAGATAAAAAAACACTGGCAGCATAAACAAAGATAACAACAAATAAAAAACAATACACAGGTAAAAATGATAAAACACGAATAATAATAATGGTGCAGAGAGGAGGAGAAAAAAAAGGGGGAAGGGGGGAGGAAAAGTTTTGTATGCATTGTTAAAGCGTTTTATGGGTCCACTCTCTTGTTCTCCTCTTATAACAATAAAAATATATTGCTATATGCACCAAAAAGTCC
>JARQOC010000001.1:228048816-228060901 GCA_033576535.1 Allobates femoralis | reverse complement strand
GGCTGCCTCATACCCTGAGACCCTGCTAACTATCTCCTATCTAACGATGTTGTGATTTTCTGATTGAGGTTTGTTGCAACTTTGTGTGCTTCCCAACATGCCTACAAATCAGAAGCACTAGTGGGGATCCTGGCAGGTAATAGGTGGTTTGAAGGGCTCCCATCCAGTGGCCAAGCACTGCTGAAATAGCAGCCTGGACCAGAGGCAGCAAATCAATTCGCTCATTTTTACCGCTAAGCCCAATTATTAGCTATAGTGGGACATCACACTACAGCTCAGTACACAGAGTGGCAAAATAGTGGAGATTTTGCAATGGAGCACTAGCGAGTAAGTAATGATTTTGCAATGTTAAAACCTAAAGGGCATTGTCTCTAGTTTATTATGAAACCATTAATCCAATTTGGGGTTCAATGCATTCTGCAGTCCACATTGCTTCTGTAAGGTAAAATCCTATGCATTAATTGCTAAAGCATGACATATAATGAGCCTTAATGGGAACCTGTCAGGTCATTTATGCCCTCAAACCTTTCACTATCTGTCCCTGCAGCTTATTACTACATCCCTAATCATCCCTGTCTGACCTCAATGTGAAGTATGGGCAAAAAAAGCTTTTTATAACTTACATTCTTCCCCTTTGTCTAGATGTGTGGCCATTCATTCCGGGTCCATTCCTCCCTCAATCCTTAGTATCATACCCCGGAGGGCATGAGAATTAATTCAGAAGTGCGGTCCCATGTTTCAAATCGGTGGGTGGTTCTTTCCTGGTATGACGCCCTTGCGTGTCATTTCCTGTTTTGTGCATTGTGGAGGGTTATTAGTTGTACTGGCTGGCTTCAGAATGTGCAAGTGCGCATGCTCTGGAGCCAGCCAGTCTACCCAATATACCCCCACATTGAGCAGGACTGGAAATGACACGCAGCAGTGTCGTACCAGGAAGGAAATGAACTGACTAGTTCTCTTTTAATACGTTTCTTATATTTTTAGTTGAAAAGATCATTTAAGAAAAAAATAAGCAAATGATTTAAAAAGTTGTTTTTGCATATCCTGTTTTACTGGTCCAATTTAACAAGCGTTTGCTCAACAACACTTCTCATGGATATTGATGCCATTTGTTTCGTTGTATATACTTCTCAAACAAAGGAAACATCCTTGGTTATATATTTTTTCGCAGGGGGCTGTGTTAAAAAGCAAAAAAAAATCAAGACTTAAAACCGTAAACCTGAATTCATTCTTTGCTTACTTGTTTTAACCCATTTCACAACACTTGATGTAACTGTTTGTCATGATCAGAGAAAGGTTCACACAACATGACGTATTGTTACTTCTTGATGATCATGTTGGCACATAAATTCTGCCCACATGACCTCTGCCTAAACTCTGCTTATGTGATAGCTAAGTTCCAGCAGTCGCAGCCAAAGCCCGCACCGCCCATGGCTATTTAACTATCTAAATGCTGTGATCAGTACAGAGGAGTCTTCCTCTCCCAACTGCTTGGCACCTCTGGGCTGACAATGAAATAATGACCTTCAGGTCTGCCAGCTATGGTGGCCTGTTAAGCCATGCCAGGAGCATGGTGTAAAAGGCGTTCTGCCAGTGTAGCTCTAACAGATGTAATGAACTGCAATGCATTGTTCCAGTGATAAGTGTTTTTTTTTTTTTTTTTTTGTCTCAATGTTCTAAAATTCGGTGAAGCACATGCAGGGCGATATATTCTGAGATAAATTCCTTCAGGGGTATTGTTTCCAAAATGGGGTTTCTATTGTTGGGCACATCAAGGGCCCTGCAAGTGTGACATGGCATCCACTATCGATTCTGGCCAATTTTGTACTTTAAAAGTTAAATGCAGCCCCTTCTGGTCTGAGCTCGGCCGTGCGAGCTCAAATAGTTTACCACTACATATAGTGTATAGGTTTATCCAGGAGAAATTGCAGAACAAATTGTATGGTCCAGTTTCTCCTGCTACCCTTGTGAAAATAAAAAAAAAGTTGAGGTAAAAGCAAACTTTTTGTAAGACAAATGTAAATTTTAATTTAATTCGTTCCACATTGTTTTAAGTCCTGTGAAGCACCTAGTTAATAAACTTGAACGTGCTTTTGGGAACTTTGATGGATAAGTGTTATTTATTAACTTTTTTTTTGTATGAAACTCAAGAGGAAATAAGAGAGTCAAAGGAATTAATGTGCTGATTTATTTCATACACCATTAGAAAGCTCAAGGAAGGTGGCGGTGCTAGGTGACCAATGCCACCAGGGATACAGACAGCAGTTGACAGCATTACAAAAATAGTCACACATAAAAATGCACACAAAAAAAAACAGCAAACGTATCATTAAAAGGAGTCTCTGGACCAATAGTGTATCCGTACAAAGTAATCCGCTGATAGAAACAGAGAAAACTCATGCATAAATCATATTGTCAGTGGTCACATTAGTCACAAAGATACATATACATGTGCCTCCTATCATGGAAAAGCTGTCATATAGTGCATATTTATAAAGTGTATATAGTAGAGACAGAAGGCTTAACAAAAAGACTCATTAGTGGCCAGATCACTGGACCAATTATTACCCAGACCGCCTGCAGCCATGTGGCAGGGTACACTGTACAGGGGAACCCGGGAAGGTGATATAACCATTGTGTATAAGGGCATGAACTTCAAAGTTTATATAAATTACTAAACTTTCAAATGTGTCACTTTTTATATTTTCATAAATAAACACAAATGATAACCTACATTTACCAATAATATGATGTACAATATGTCAAAAACAATCTCAAATCACTGGGATTTGTTGAAGCATTTGAGTTACATTGCTGCTCACCATTATTGGCACCTCTTTATTTTATTTCATAGACTGATACATTTCCATTTGTTTCGGAAGATTTTGTCAAAAGTTATAACCTCATAATTTTTTAATTATTGGTCCACAGTAATATAACAATAAAACAATGTCAACTTAAATGTTGCAACTTCAAAGAAAAAAACAGAATAGACAGCATGTGCAGCAGTAAAGGCCCCCCAATTAATACTTGTTTGCACACCCTTTGCCAAACACGACATTACACCCGCAGACCAATCCATTAAAAGCTGCGCTCCAAAACAATGCTATTTTCCTTCCGAACCCTGCCATGCGCCCAAGCAGTGGTTTTCCACCTCATATGGGGTCCTATCATACTCAGGAGAAATTGCACAACTAGAGGTAAAGTGTTTCGTGTTGATTTTGTGAAAATAAAACAATTGGCACTACAACAGTTTTCATGGCTCAATTTAATGGGTGGTCTAGTTTCCAAAATGGATTTGTGGGGGGCTTCTACTGTTTAGGCACATCAGAGGCTCTCCAAATGCGACATTGTGTCCATTAGTGATTCCAGCCAATTTTCCATTCAAAAAGTCAAATGAAACGCCTTCTCTTCCGAGCTCTCCCATTTGTCTAAACAGTAATTATCCACCACTATAAAGTACTTTTTTATTTTCACAGATAAATTCATTGGGGGGAAGGGGTCTAGTTTCCATAACATGGTCAGTTGTAGGGGGTTTCCACTTCTTAGGCACGTCAGGGGCTCTCCAATTGCAACATAGTGTCACCCAAATATCCCAGCTAATTTTCCATTCAGAAAGTCAAATGACACTCCTTCCCTTCCGAGTCCTGCGTGTATCCAAACAGTGGTTTTCAGCCGCATATGGGATATCGGCGTACTTGGGAGAAATGGTAGAACTAATTTTAGGGTTACCCTTCCTGTTACCCTTGTGAAAATGCAATCTTTGAGGCTACAGTAACATTTTTGTTTTACTTTAGTTCTTATGAAGCACCTGAAGGGTTAATACACTTCTTAAATGTGGTTTTGAGTAGCATGAGGGGTGCGGGTTTTGGAATGGTGTCACTGTTAGGTGTTTTCTGTCAAGTAGGCCCTTCAAAGTTGCTTCAGGTGTGATGGGCTCCCTAAAAAAAAATGGCTTTGTAATTTTATTGGAAAAATTGCTGATGAGATTTCAACCCTTCTAACTTCCTATTTAAAAAAAGTTTGTTTCCAAAATTGTCCTGTTGTCAAGTAGATATGTGTAAAATGTTATTTATTAACTATTTTGTGTGATATTTACTTTCTGGTTTAATGGTGTAAAAATTCAAGGTTTGAAAATTGTGAAATTTTCAAAACATTCACCAAATTTATGATTTTTTTTCCACAAATAAACACACAAAATATCATCCTAAAATTTACCACTAAAATGAAGTCTAATATGTCATGAAAAAACAATGTTTGAATCACTGGGATCCGTTTAAGCTTTCCAGAGTTATAAACTCATAAAGTGACATTGTTAAAAATTGGAAAACATGGTTTGGTCTTTAGGTCAAAACAGGCTGGGGGATGAAGGGGTTAAAGTTCCATACTATATAGCTGCTTCCTTTAACCCCTTCATGACCCAGCCTATTTTGACCCTAAAGACCTTGGCCTTATTTGCAATTCTGACCAGTGTCCCTTTATGAGGTTATAACTCGGGAACGCTTCAACCGATCCTAGCGATTCTGAGATTGTTTTTTCGTGACATATTGGGCTTCATGCTAGTGTTAAATTTAAGTCCATAATTTTTGCGTTTATTTGTGAAAAAATCAAAAATATGGCAAAAATTTTGAAAATTTCACAATTTTCACATTTTTAATTTTTTTTTCTGATAAACAAGAGAGATATGTGACAGAAAAAAGTTACTTTTTTTCCGCAAAAATCTTTTTTTTTCAATAATTTGTGAAGCACCTGGGGGTTCAATATGCTCACTACCCATCTAGATATGTTCCCTGGGGGTCTAGTTTCCAAAATGGGGTCACTTGTGGGGGAGCTCCAATGTTTAGGCACACAGGGGCTCTCCAAACGCGACATGGTGTCCGCTCACAATTTGAATAAAAATCAGCTCAAATTGTTAGCTGTCACCATGTTGCGTTTGGTGAGCCCCTGTGTGCCTAAACATTGGGGCTCCCCCACAAGTGACCCCATTTTGGAAACTAGATCCCCCAGGGAACGTATCTAGATGCATAGTGAGCACTTTGAACCCCCAGGTGCTTCACAAATTCATCCGTAAAAATAAAAAAGTACTTTTATTTCCACAAACATTTTCTTTTTTCATATTTACAGATTAATTTGTGAAGCACTGGGGTGTTCAAAATGCTCACCACCCATCTAGATAAGTTCCCTGGGGGGTCTAGTTTCCAAAATGGGGTCACTTGTAGGGGAGCTCCAATGTTTAGGCACATAGGGGCTCTCCAAACGTGACATGATGTCCGCTAACAATTTGGGTTGATTTCCATTCAAATTGTTAGCAGACACCATGTCGCGTTTGGAGAGCCCCTGTGTGCCTAAACATTGGAGCTCCCCCACAAGTGACCCCATTTTGGAAACTAGACCCCCCAGGGAACGTATCTAGATGTATAGTGAGCAGTTTGAACCCCCAGGTGCTTCACAAATTGATCCGTAAAAATGAAAAAGTACTTTTTTTCCACAAAATATTTTTTTTTTCATTAATTTGTGAAGCACCTGGGGGTTCAATATGCTCACTACCCATCTAGGTAAGTTCCCTGGGGGGTCTAGTTTCCAAAATGGGGTCACTTGTAGGGGAGCTCCAATGTTTAGGCACACAGGGGCTCTCCATACGTGACATGGTGTCCACTAACAATTGGAATTGTTAGCGGACACCATGTTGCGTATGGAGAGCCACTGTGTGACTAAACATTAGAGCTCCCCCACAAGTGACCCCATTTTGGAAACTAGACCCCCCAAGGAACGTATCTAGATGCATAGTGAGCACTTTGAACCCCCAGGTGCTTCACAAATTGATCCGTAAAAATGAAAATAATTTTTTTGTGGAAAAAAAAGTACTTTTTTAATTTTATGGATCAATTTGTGAACCACTTGGGGGTTCAAGTACTCACTATGCATCTAGATACGTTCCTTGGGGGGTGTAGTTTCCAAAATGGGGGTCACTTGTGGGGGAGCTCCAATGTTTAGGCACACAGGGGCTCTCCATACGCGACATAGTGTCCGCTAATAATTGGAGCTAATTTTCCATTCAACTTGTTAGCGGACACCATGTCACGTATGGAGTGCTCCTGTGTGCCACCAGCACAAGGGCAACTGGAAGAGTTGGGGTACAGCACCAGAAAATGGCACCTCTAATGTGCTATTTTCTGGGGTGGCTGTGAATTGCAATTTGCAGCGTGGGGGGGCAAAACATTTGGGTCTCTCCACGATGAGGATTGCAGCCCCCCAACTACCAAGTTGTACCTGGCTGGCATCCAAAAATAAGGCAAAGCTCCTTGTCATTTTATTGGTAGAAGTAAGAAAAAAAAAATGACGTGGGGCTCTGCCGTATTTTTGGTCAAGCCAGGTACAACTTGGCAGCTACGGACTGCCAGCAACCCCCAGCTGCCTCGTTGTACCTGGCTGGTAACCAAAAATACAGCGAAGCCCATTTTTTTTTTCTAGGACTAATTCTAGAAAAAAAAATGGCGTGGGGCTCCGCCATATTTTTGGTCCAGCCAGGTACAACTTGGCAGCTACGGACTGCCAGCAACCCCCAGCTGCCTCGTTGTACCTGGCTGGTACCCAAAAATACAGCAAAGCCCTTTTTTTTTTCTTTCTAGAACTACTTCTAGAAAAAAAAAATGGCGTGGGGCTCCGCCATATTTTTGGTCCAGCCAGGTACAACTTGGCAGCTACGGACTGCCAGCAACCCCCAGCTGCCTCGTTGTACCTGGCTGGTACCCAAAAATACAGCAAAGCCCTTTTTTTTTTCTTTCTAGAACTAATTCTAGAAAAAAAAATGACATAGGGCTCCGCCATATTTTTGGTCCAGCCAGGTACAACTAGGCAGCTGGGGGCTGGATTCCACAGCATGGAGAGGCCCAAGCGTTCTGGGCCCCCCATGCTGCGAATTGCAGCCCGCAGCCGCCCCAAAAAATGGCGCATTCATTGAAGCGCCATTTTCTGGCGCTGTACCCAGACTCTTCCAGTTGCCCTGGTGCCGATGGCAAACTGGGTAATAAAGGGGTTAATGCCAGCTTGTTATTGGCAGCTGGCACTAAGCCCGAGATTCATAATATAGGGCCAATGTTAGACCCGCCATTAGGAATCTCTGGTAAATAGTCAGAAAATAGACACAGAGAAAAATCTTTTTATTTGAAAAAAAAAACAAACAAAACTTGGACTCCATCTTTATTATAAAGATCCGACGTAGTCCACAACGAAGGTCCCACGGCGCTCGACTGCCTCCGACGTAGTCCACAACGAAGGTCCCACGACGCTCGATCGCCTCTGCTCAATCCAGAGATTGCAGCAAGGGATCAAGTGTCCTCTTCCTACAGACTCTGGGGTCAGAGTTATGGTGCACTGTGTGACAATGATCTGTCATACAGTGCACCATGACTATGATCCCAGAGACTACAACAAGAGGATACTCATCTGCAGTCATCCACGGACGCACACATGCACGGACACGCTAACACACATCCACGGACACACACATGCACGGACACACTAACACACATCCACGGACGCACACATGCACGGACACACTAACACACATCCACGGACGCACACATGCACGGACACACTAACACACATCCACGGACGCACACATGCACGGACACACTAACACACATCCACGGACGCTGGAGTTCACACACATCCACATACGCACATCCACGCACGCATCCACGGACGCACACATGCACGGACACACTAACACACATCCACCATGCACGGACACACTAACACACATCCACGGACGCACACATGCACGGACACACTAACACACATCCACGGACGCACACATGCACGGACACACTAACACACATCCACGGACGCACACATGCACGGACACACTAACACACATCCACGGACGCACACATGCACGGACACACTAACACACATCCACGGACGCACACATGCACGGACACACTAACACACATTCACGGACGCACACATGCACGGACACACTAACACACATCCACTGACGCACACATGCACGGACACACTAACACACATCCACGGACGCTCACATGCACGGACACACTAACACACATCCACGGACGCACACATGCACGGACACACTAACACACATTCACGGACGCACACATGCACGGACACACTAACACACATCCACTGACGCACACATGCACGGACACACTAACACACATCCACGGACGCTGGAGTTCACACACATCCACATACGCACATCCACGCACGCATCCACGGACGCACACATGCACGGACACACTAACACACATCCACGGACGCTGGAGTTCATACACATCCACATACCCACATCCACGCACGCATCCACGGACGCACACATGCACGGACACACCAACACACATCCACGGACGCACACATGCACGGACACACTAACACACATCCACGGACGCACACATGCACGGACACACTAACACACATCCACGAACGCTGGAGTTCACACACATCCACATACGCACATCCACGCACGCATCCACGGACGCACACATGCACGGACACACTAACACACATCCACGGACGCTGGAGTTCATACACATCCACATACCCACATCCACGCACGCATCCACGGACGCACACATGCACGGACACACCAACACACATCCACGGACGCACACATGCACGGACACACTAACACACATCCACGGACGCACACATGCACGGACACGCTAACACACATCCACGGACGCATGCACATATCCATCCATCCATTCATTCATTCATTCATTCATTCATACTTACCCATGAGGAGGAGGAGCCTCTGAGAGGAGGAGGGACCACACCGCAGCTGCATCGGAAGCCGGCGGGCTGCTCCGGAATGGGTGAGTGGGGCTAGAGGTGGGGGACTAGGCCTGAGGTGGGGGACTAGGCCTGGGGGGGGGGAGAGTGAGCAGGGAAAGGTGGGGGGGGATGAGCAGGGGGAGAGGAGGCTGTGCAGGCTGACCGGCGGCACTGCATTACAGAAGGAGTAGGGCGGGTGGATCGCGGGGACGCGGGGGGGGGCAGGCCGGACACAAGGGGGGCTGGAGGTAGGGGGACAAGACACAGGAGGGGCTGGAGGAGGAAGGGGGCAGGGGCACACAGAGGAATGACGGCGGCTGCATCAGGAGTGCAGCCGCGTGCAGCCGCCGCAGAAGAAGCTGATCGGAGGGGCGGGGGGGGGGCCGATAGGCGGCAAGGGGGGGCCCTAATGCTTCCTGGAGCTGGGGGGGCTGAGTAGGGGGAGGGCACCAGCCGATCCGCCCGTCCAGATCTGATTGGAGAGCTCCAATCAGATCTGGGAGGGGGGAATCGCTGTGATTTCTCAGATCTGCAGTTTCACTTTTAAACTGCAGATCGGAGGGGCCCTGGGCACGGGGGGGTTAATCCACCCCCCGCGGGGTGTACTACAGGTTGTCACTGTGCATTATGTACAGTGACACCTGAGTCACCCCCCTCACACGCGCCGCAGGAGCGCGATCATTCCATGGCCCACCGTTTGGGCCAAAGGTCGGGAACGAACTTGTTTTCATGGCCCAAACGGTGGGCCAAGGGTCGTGAAGGGGTTAATAGCTTTACATCTCTTTGCCTGACCTCTTTCACACATTCTACTGTGCAGCGTATACCACTGAAGGATACACAAACTTGAACTGGCTACCAAAATATGGAAAAAAAAAATTCAAGGCTTGTTGATATGCCATTACTTTTTTTCTTTGAAAGCAGCTGGCCTGAACCTGCTCTCTTAAAGAGGATATCCAGCAGTCATGCCCCTTTGACAGAGCAGCCTAGACATGCTTCTCTCTTGACATGGAACAGCTGAATTGCCGGTAGGAGCTTCGTGCCTGCTTCAGGTAGAAGAGACAGGTAGTTGCCTCTGTGAGCAACTACCTGCCTCGTAGTAAAAAAAAAAAAAGTATCTGACTGTATGATTAAGAAAAAAAAAAAAAAAAAGTATTATAATTGTTTACTTATTTTGAGGATGGCACACCTTCTGCGGGTCCGAAAAGGGCTTGTTTATTTTTTTTACTCTGAATTTAAGTCTTTTTTTTTTTTCTTTTTTTTCTTCATGTTAAAAACAGCTAACCTGTTCATGCTCCCTAATAAAGTATTATTTTAGGATGGCTTGTGAAAAAGATATCACTTCATTTAGCCTAACAAAATTGATTTCTAATCATATGAGGTTAATTGTTCTCCACCTCATGTGAAAAGCCACAGTGTGTTTCGTACCCACTGCCTGTATATAAACACCAGTTGATTCATGGTTCTGCCCCTGGAAAGAAAATGTATACAAAAAAAAAACTGTACACAAAATAATTCAAGTAGTCTAAAAAGTGTGTTAAATCAATGTGTTATTTTACAGGCTATTGGTTACTTTCATTTTTCCTTTGCCAGAAAGGTTAGGGTCACTTGAAGATTATTAAGGGTGCCGTCACACATGTCGATGGCGCTGGAGATGTCGGTGGAGACTGGCGGGAACGTGCACATTTTTGGCGCCCCGCCAGCGTCGCCGTTCCCCATTTACTTGGGGCGACACCTCCAGCGACGCGCCGGCGATCTGACAGGCGGCATCGCTGCCGGGGTCTCTCAGAACCCCAGCGGTGATGCAGGACAATGGGAGCCTATGGCTCCCATCGCCTGTCAAGGTCGCCGGCGGCCATTTAAATGGGGCGATGTGGACACATTTCCCCAGATCGGCCGCCTGGTTTCACATAACTGATGTAAAACCAGGCGGCCACTCAGAGGCGCCGACATCGCCCTTTTACATTAGGCGACGCAGGGGCGATATCGCCGCTGATAGGCCACGCCCCTACGTCGCCTATGTAATCGGTGGTGATGTCGACAGGTGTGATGTGGCCTAATGGGTCCTCGTATTTTTAGGTTCGTTAACATAGCGTTTGCTTCTATGTTCAGAGGCTCTGTTATGGCTTATGGAGTCAGGGTACTCTCTTCTGCTTCATTTTCAACTGTATATGCCTATTGTAGGGGAAAACCAAGATGTAGTTGACTACATCTTGCTACTCGCCTCCAAGGCAATTACAGACGAAAATGAGGTACAATAGAGCCCATCTTGGCTTCACGTTCATTGGTTATAGTCAGTGGCCCCGAATGCATACATTGGAATCCCATTTTGTGGGGGGGTTGGATGTAAGTCCAGACAGAGCTACTGAAGTAGTGTCAAGTGCTATGTGAACCCAACCTTATACATTTATTTACCTTGCATTTAGAGCCTTTGCAGTGTTTAACTTTGTGTGATTTTGTTTCCTAAAAAAATCAAATTTAGGGGGTTAATTCGGTGAAGCCGGCAAATTCTGAATTTCAAAAGATCTGCTCATATTTAGTCTGTGCCTTTTCTCTACTTTTTTCTATTTAATCTCTCTGGCTAGTTTTTTAATGCTTCCCTTCTTGAATGATTTATTTGTACATGACTTCTTGTGTTTCAACATGTGTTAAGTGAGCATCAATGAAGTGTGTCTAAAGGAATCTGCTAATGGTGTTCAACACAGCCATTGCCTTTTGATAACAATGACATTATTCACTTTCTACACGTATATTAGACATTTTTGTTTTGATTTGCATTCATTCTTTCTTTGTATTTTGATACTTCACAAAATCCTTATTCTTGCCCATGTAAAAATGATGGATGATACAAATGGTCGCAAGCAAATTTTTGATCTTTATGCTATTACAAATTGTTTCATTTCGCTTGACTAGCAATGTTTGGCATTAATAAATTAAAATACTCCATAGACTTGATACAAGGAAAATTTCTTAAAGATAACTTGTCAGTGGACCTAGCCCCCCCCACCACACCTTCTCCTCCCAAACCACCATCATGTCTGTAATAAAATCTGTATTTGCATTGTAACAAGCCCCTGTTTGCTGATTATCATAAATAAAAATGAACTTTTAAACAGTCTCTTGCTATGCAAATCAGTGCAGTGATTGGAAGGGAACATTGATTTCTTATGTCTTAGGCTACCTTCACATTTGCGTTCCCCTCCGCAGCATTCTGTGGAGGGGATCCGTAATGTGACTGCAGCACCGCAAGCCCCTATCTTTATAATGGGAGCGCACGGTGCTGCGCATGACC
>JARQOC010000001.1:227967353-228048716 GCA_033576535.1 Allobates femoralis | reverse complement strand
TTGGAAGCTATCTGATGTCAAAATAGACATGCAGATTGAGTACCGTTGCAAGGGAGAAATAGAATAAAAACGGACAAACCATTAAGCAACCACAGTGAGTAGTAGGGTGGTGGGAAAGCCAATCAGTGTAACAGTAATATGAATTGCAGCTTCTTGTAGGAGTTCTCCTAACTTTTACTTACAATAGAAGGCTAACATTGTGATGTGAAAACAGCTAATTGATGGTCTGGTGCATCTTCTGGCTTTACATATTCCTGTCTCATTGGTATAGAGGTATATATTATGTTCATATTCTATCCTACCACACCGTCCTGGACTTTGCTTTTTGTTGGCTGGAAAATAAATATGTGTGTGTATTATACCGTCATGGCCAAAAGGGTTGGCACCCCTGAAATTGTTCTAGAAAATGAAGTACTTCTCCAATACAATCATTAAAATTACACATATTTTGTTATAGTTTTGTTAACTTTCTGTGTGTGTACTGGAACGATACAAAAAACTGAGGAAAAGCAGGCAAATTGGACAGAATTTCACACAATACCCCAAATATGGTTCAGACAAAATTAGCACCTTTCAAAATTGTGGGTAAACAACATTGTTTTAAGCATGCAGTGCTGATTCAAACTCACCTGCAGCTAGTAACAGATGGGTGCAAAAGAAAATCACACCTGAAACTAGATAAAAAGGGGAGAAGTTGACTAAATCTTTGAATAGGCTGTCTGTGTGTGCCACACTGTCCATGGAGAATAGAAAGAGAAGAGTACTTTCTTAGGACTTGGGAACCAAAATGGAGATAGATGGAAACAAAAGTGCTGGAGAGTTCTGAAGTGGACAGCAATGAGTCCAGATCTAAATCCCATTGAACACCTCAGGAGAGATCTTAAAACTGCAATTGGGAGAAGGCACCCTTCAAATATGATAGACCTGGAGCAGTTTCCAAAAGAAGAGTGGTCCCAAATTCCAGTTGAAAGATGTAAGAATTTGTTGGTTATAGAAAGCGAATGATGACAGTTTTTCCATCAACGCCATGACAGCACCACCTGAGGTTCTGCCCATCCAGGACAGGAAACCCTTGAATTAAAAAGGTAGCACCTCCCCTCTACTTCAGTTTGGTTTCCTGTCCTGGAGGGGAAATCCTCTGAAAATCGCTACTCCATGGTGTGGTTTCCTGGGCCTAACCTGCAGGTTGGAAGAATTTGCTTACCAGGCTGTGGCTGCAGACTCGGGTCTAGATGCGCAAACCCAGGGTATTCCCTTCGCGGTGGTGGGCGCGGGACCTGGAAGGGGGCCAGAAGCGGTCGCACGTCGGCCAATGATTCACCTGTGGCTGCGCGCTCAGGTGAAGATGGATTTCGCCAAACATTTTGAAGAGCTGAAGGAGGAGTTTGATCTGCCTGAGAGATGTGAGTTCCAATATTAAAGAAGTAGACATACATACCTGTCCCAACATAAGAAAGTAAATGTGCGATTGCAAAAAGACATAGTCTTAGATTGTGTGTGCGTCTGGAGGAACGAGAAGGGTCATATCCAGTATATATCACGACTTGTTGTATACCTATCTAAACTGGTTTCCAATAGAAACAAGAGGGAAATGGAAGAATGATGTGAGGACAATTACGGATGACCAGTGGGATACTATTTTGTAGCATATACCCAAGCTGTCATTGAGCGACACAGGCAGATTCCCCAATTATGTATTGTCCATAGGACATATAAAAAGCCGTAACGTCAGTTTAACGCGAATCTCTGAGACAACTCAGCATGCCCTAGATGTCAGAATGAGCATTCTGACATGAATCATATCCTATGGTCCTCTCCGAGACTATGAGTGTACTGGACTACTGTACTTGCAAAAATGGAAGGGGTGTATGGCTGTGTGTTGGAATAGAGTGAGGGAAAGAGGAATAGAGTGAGGGAAAGAGGAATAGAGTGAGGGAAAGAGGAATAGAGTGAGGGAAAGAGGAATAGAGTGAGGGAAAGAGGAATAGAGTGAGGGAAAGAGGAATAGAGTGAGGGAAAGAGGAATAGAGTGAGGGAAAGAGGAATAGAGTGAGGGAAAGATGAATAGGGAGGGAAAGATGAATATAGCAAGGGAAAGATGGCTTCTGAGGGAAAGTAATAATAGAGGGGATAGGATTATAGTAACTGCATAGTGAGGGAAATATGAATACTGATGTACCGTAAATTTAGCAGCTTTCACATCAGCGTTCTGCCCATTTGTGGCAGATCCGGCATCTTTCCGCATCTGCTGCATAACGGTTCACTTGTAGTAAGAATGCAGCAAGCCGCAATCATTCTTTATTGGACTTGTGGTCCGGTGCGGCAAGTGCCGGATCTGCTGGGTCCGGCAAAACCGCATTTGCCGCACCGGACCACTAGTCCCATAAAGAATGATTGCGGCTTGCTGCATTCTTACTACAAGTGAACCGTTATGCAGCAGATGTGGAAAGCTGCCGGATCTGCCACAAATGGGCAGACTGCTGATGTAAAAGCTGCCTTAGGCTGCTTTCACATCAGCGTTTTCTGCTGGTTCACGGGAGAGAAGGCAGCTTTGCTGCATCTGCTGCATAACGGTTCACTTGCAGTAAGACTGCAGCAATTCCCCATTCATTCCCTATGGGACTTGCAATCATGTGTGGCAAGTGCGGTTTTGCCGGATCTGGGAAATCCAGCACTTCCGGCAGCTCAAAAAAATGCTTCTAGCATCATTTTTTTTACTCACCGCTAGTGCAAAACCGCACTTGCCACATATGACTGCAAGTCCCATAGGGAATGAATGGGGGCAGCTTTGCCGCATCTGCTGCATAATGTATCATTTGCAGCAAGACTTTGAAATTTTTCCGTAGCTGCTGCATTTCCCACCCTAGGCTTATACTCGAATCAATAAGATTTCCCAGTTTTTGGGGGCAAAATTAGGGGCCTCGGCTTATACTCGGGTCGGCTTATATACTATTATAGCACATGTTGGGCGGGAGCGCGGGTGGGGAGGGATAGGGAGTGGTAATGTTATACTGTTGTTCAAACGTGTATTTTGATGAGACTTTTGTATTGGAAAAATGTATGATAATGTATCTGTTTAAAAAAAGTTGGATTTCACGCTCCAGAAGCACTTCCGGGGCAAGGCAAATAAACCTGGAAGTGGCATTGAGCGCATGCGCACTGGTGGTGGTTTTGCAAGATGGTGGTTTTGCAGGAATGTGGTCCCTACAGGGTCCTGAAAAGCAGCTGGTGTCTTGCACTCCCTGGTGTGGCAGACAAGCAAGACAGCCTTCATTCTGTGCAGGCCAGAGTGAGTCATGCTGCATCTGTGACCCACTCTACTGGGTGTGGACGCTGCTTCACTCAGGATCTGGGAAACCAGATAAAGATATCAGCCTCCGAAACCGATATACCAGCATTCGTCAGGTGGTAAGTACTTATATTGAATGCTTTCTTTAACTAGGGCCCTTGTTTAATATATTCTAGGACCCTAAGAAAGAGGCTCTGTAAGAAGAAGCATAAGTAGTCTGCTGTCTGCAAGGAACTCCTATCTGACGACTATCTAAGGGGATCTTTGTCCCTTCTGTATTGATAGAGCTGTACGTAAGGTGATCCCTAGTCTGGCTGCCAGCTTAAGAGTTGGTTAGAGAGAAAGTTAAGTCCCTCAGAAAGGATTATAAAAAATGTAAGAAGCAACGTTATTCCTCCTCAGAGCCGGAGGAGGCTCCTGTCAAAAGCCATGGAGCTTCCCGTGATTCTAATTCCAGTTCCTCCTTTGACTCCTCTTCCTCAGAGGATAGTCAGGCCATGTTTTCCCCAGGGGTGAGACCACCCATTTAATTAAAGCTGTTATGTTCACAATGGGTATGGTGGGCTCAAAAAATCCTGAGTCATATGAAGACCTGATGTTTGGGGTCCTTGTGCAGAAGACAAAAAACGTACTTTCCTGGTCAATGAAAAAAATCAGCTACTCATTAAAAGCAGTGAAAAAAATACTGATAAGAAGGGATCCCTTTCCTCTTCAGTTAAAAGAAAATAACCTTTTGAGACCGAAATCTCTGCTTGTTGGGTTAAGTGTCCAAAAATTAATGCAGCGATAGCAAAATTCAGTAAAAAAAAAATAAACCCTACCCTTTGAAGAGCTGGGTAGCCTCAACGATCAGTTGGATAGGATGGCAGAGAGCTATCTGAGCGGTTTATGAGAGACTGCAGCCAGTATATTTAGACCCTTAGTGTCCGACACTTGCGTTGCTTGCTCATAGATGGTGTGGTTACAACAACTAGAAGCCCAGAAGGTATGCCCTAGAGGGAAATTACTGTCTTCCCTATCTCTCATCCAGGGAGTTGCGGCCTCTATAGCTGTGATTGGTACATCAAACAGGTCCTTTAGCTATCCAAGTTAAAAGTGAGTTAACTATTATCCTGCTAGCCAGTCCCCTCCTCCAAGGTGAGGACTGAAATGTAAGTGTATAAAGGCTTTTTTTTTTCACCCTTCACATTACACTATGAGCTCACACAGGAATGATTAGAATAGTATTATAAAGCTGCAGCTACAGACAGTGCTAGCTGGGGAGGCATAAACTACCTGACAGGTTCCCTTTAAAGAGGAAGATCTAGAAATGAAAATTATACAAGGGTGGATACTGGTTAGGAAGAACATACTTAAAGAAGCCAGTTCAGACTAATTCACCATGCAATTTGTGGATTTAATATACAGCCCAGCGCACAGCACCCAGACAGAGTTATGATCTGCCCCAAGGGTGGATACTGGTTAGGAAGAACATACTTAAAGAAGCCAGTTCAGACTAATTCACCATGCAATTTGTGGATTTAATATACAGCCCAGCGCACAGCACCCAGACAGAGTTATGATCTGCCCCAAGTGCGGAGCCCACAAGACCGACCTGGAACATGGTATATGGTCATGCCCTTCAACACAGACTTATTGGACAATGATACAGCAGTTAGCTCAAAAAATATGCAAAGCGCGGATCGAGATCAACCCAATGTGTTGGCTGTTCCATTACACCACGGATAGAACCCGGGGGGGGGCAAACTGCAGTCTATTTTTCATACAATTTCTGTACTGGCAAAACGCTTGATTCTGCAACATTGGCTAAATAATACACTACCTGATAAGAAACAAACGTTGGCTAACCTGAAACTAGTATTAAACTTAGATAAAGGAGAGGCGGAGAAAAATAAGGACAAAATGACCAAAGGATTCTTTGACAAGTGGAGAAATTTTATTGAGACGATATTAACAACATCTGAAATCCAACAGATTATGACATCCTTTCTACATTCAGAATGGTACGCATTAGAAGATTTAAATGGCACACTCGGTAAAGTAAAATGTATCTAAGTAAAGAAAAATCTAGGTTAGTGGAGGTATGACACACAGTTGAATGGAATGATATTGAGGAAATAATGTGAAGATTGGGTATTGAAGCTTGTTAAAATTGTTAAAGAAATGGCCATGTTATCTTTGTAATATATGTACAACTATTCAATCAATGGAATGTTAAGTAATGGCTGTATTGTTATGGTTAAAATTCAATAAAAATGAGTTTTCAAAAATAGAAAAGGGGGGAGAAGATGGCTAGATGGGGAATACGGTACATGGATGGAGGGGGATGGGGGAGAAGGTACATGCATGGTTTGGTGGATGGGGAGATGGTACATGGATGGATGGGTGGATGTGGGAAAAGGTACATGGATGAATGGGGGATAGAGGGAGAAGGTATATGGATGGATGGGGAGGAGAAGCTACATGGAACGTATGGGGAGAAGCTACATGGAGCACGGGAGGGGGGGGAGAAGCTACATGGATGAGGGATGGGGGAGAGGCTGCATGGAAAATGGGAAGGGAGAGGCTGTGTGGAACATGGGAGGGAGAGAGGCTGCATTGAACATGGGAGGGGAGAGGCTGCTTGGAACATGGTAGGGGAGGGAAGGATGAGACATATGGGGGGAGGATAAGCAACATGGGATTCAGGGGAATGGGGGTGAGGATTAGCTGCATGGAACATATGGATGAAGGATGAGCTGCATGGGACATATGGGGGTAAACAGTATTGGACGTGTGGGAGGAGGATAAGCAGTATGGGACATTTAATCTGCATACACATTTAAATAGGGAACGTACTGTCCTGGTGATGTATTGACAGTGGTTCTGATTATGTATTATTGTATTGCTGGTGGTTCTGGTGATGTACTGAGGGGTTATAGTGATGATGTATTATTGTATTGATTGGGGTTCTGGTGATGTATTGACTGGTTTTGGTGATGTTTTACTGTATTGACAATGGTTCTGGTGAGGTATTATTGTATTGACAGTGGTTCTGGTGATGTACTGACAGGTGTTCTAGTTAGGTGTTATTGTATTGCTGGTGGGTGTGGTGATGTAGTCATGTGGATGTTGTAATGTTTAATTTAACAGACTTGATCCTAAAACATTATAGTGCAAGTTTGCTTGACTAAAAATACAGCTGAATGTCAGCCAAACAATTGACTAAAGCCCCTAAGCACTATAGATAGGTATCCGATCACTCGGCTGGCAGCGAGCTTGTACTCATTCTTCCATTGTTCCTGTATACTGTATGGATGCTGCTGTTAGGCCCCTTTCACATCAGTGGTTTCCTGATGTTTTCAGCCGATCCGGCAGATGACGCCGGAACTACCGCCTAACGGCCGACTTGCGGCTCCTATCCAGCGAGCCCCATGCCTTGTCTATGGGGCTTATGGTCGGGTGTGGCAAGTACGGTTCAGCTGGATCCGGCAGATCCGGCACTTGCTGTGGCAAAAAGAAACTGCTGCTAACCGCATTTTTCTTTTGTGGCTGCAACTGCCGGATTTGACGGATCACGGCAAAACTGCAATTGCCGCAAGCCCCATGGAGAATGAATGGGGGCTTGCTGCAAGTGTAACGCAAGTTGGCCGTTAGGCGACAGATGCGGTAAATCTGCCGGATCCAGACGGAGCCGCTGATATGAAAGGGGCCTTACACGTCTCTGGCTGCAGCATATCACTTAGAGGACAAAAGGATCTACAGCCTGTAATCGGACATGCTGGATCCTAATTTCCCTTGACCAATTATCAATTAGAGCCCCCATACACATTAGGCTGTCCTAGCAGGTTTAGCCAACTTTAGTCTCATGTATGGAGGTCTTCACTACTATCTGAAGGCTTTGAGCATTGATATCTGTGAGCCCCCTTAGTGCTGGAATTCAGATAAAAGATAGGACACACAGTTACAAAGGAAAACCTCAAAAGACTGAACATATGAACAGCAATTTGTTTTTACATTGCCGTGCATGAGTTAATTCCTTTTAGCATTTATTTGTTGCTTCTTCAGGCGGAATACTGAGCGGATCTGCCTGAAAAATAAAATGCTGTGTGCACATACACTTAGGCTGACTGTTCGGGAAGGGGGTGCGACTTCTGAAAGTACCTAGGACGGCAGGATCTTCAAATATGGCCCTGCTTGGATCCTAAACATCATTCAAGACTGCTTACGGTTGGAGTTTATTTCGATCCCTGTGGGGTCCCCTTACAAGTAATATCTGTCAGCAACCCGACCAAGCAGCAGGCCATCAGAGCAGATCACATCTTTAGTCCAGAAAGAATTCCTGAGAGAAGTACCGTAGAAGGAGAGAGGCAGTCATGTGAATGTCCTGGGAATCTTATAATCCTGCTGTGTGTTGGGGATCTGTATTCTGTCCTTGGTCTCTATATGAACTCAGATTTTTCAGCTTTTCACATTGCAAGGACAAGTTTCTCTAGGTGCATCTGAGGGCGTTGAACTTCTGATCATGTTTCTTAAGTTGGGAGGTTGTCTGTAGCACAAGGTAGGGTCTTTGAATATTATTTTTAATCAGTCATCCTTGTATAGGATATGGTCAAGTTTTTTGGCAGTATTTCTCAGTACCGCAGGCTTTGATTTATAGGTCACCACCAGAGGTACACGATTGTTTTCTTCTTTTTCTTTGTATTGAAGTGCTTGACTGCTAGGGATTCTTGTGGCTCTAATAATCTCATCATCAATGGAGGTGGGGTGGTAGGCTTGGTTTATGTCTTTTATAGATGGGTTAAGTGTTCATCCCTGTCTGTAGGCCTGGAATAGATGTGGTTATATCTGTGGGCCTGACTGTAGATAATAGACTTTTAATGTGTTTCGGGTGGAAATTGTCCCATCTTAGGCATGTGGGACGGTCAATTGGTTTCCGATATACCAATGTCTGGACTTAACCATTTAGAATTTTTATGGTGTCAAGTTTAAGGTGGGATGAAATTTGTTGAACTTGTCATGGAATTTTAGAAGTTTATGTTCAGATTAATAAGATGTCATTGTAATGGAAGTAGGCCAAGGGTTTGATGGAGCAGGATGCTAAAAAGTAATTTTCTAGTTTAGCC
Source organism: Allobates femoralis (assembly GCA_033576535.1). Taxonomy (NCBI): domain Eukaryota; kingdom Metazoa; phylum Chordata; class Amphibia; order Anura; family Aromobatidae; genus Allobates; species Allobates femoralis. The sequence continues at coordinate 228,040,322 of JARQOC010000001.1, read as the reverse complement.
ATGAAAAGCTTGGCATACTGGTGTGCCATTTTGCTTCCTATAGTGGTTCTGGTGCGTTGTAAATATACTTCCTCACCAAAGGAGAAAATGTGTGAGGAAAAATCTGATTAGTCTTAGTACAGATTCAGAAGGGATCCCATTAACTTCAAGAAACATTCAGCTTTCAGTAAGTCCATCTTTGTGTAGGATGTTAGAATATAGGGATTCCACATCCATGGTGGCTAAGTTGGTACTTTTGGGGAGTGGACCTATTGTAGATAGCTTGTTTAAAAGTTCCATAGTGTTCCCACCACTCAAACTCTCAGGGTGGGTAGAAAATGTCCTTAAAGGGTCCGTCCGATCCCAGCAATTCTCTTCTTAACTTCTTACCCAATATATCCCTCTAATTCAACCTATTATCTGTCCGAGCCCACAGTGGGAGCTCACGTTGGTTAGTATGCATAAGTGACGTCGGTGAGTGTCCCGAGGAGCTTCCACTGTGGGCAGTGCTTATGCTCCTGCAGTGCCTGCACGACATTCTGCGTCACACAGAGGGAGAGATGAATGATATCAGGGAAGATTTGACACGGTGTGAGGAGCGGGAACTATGGAGGGGGGCTGAGAACACACACTGTAGTGGGGGAGAAGGGAGGCTGAGAGGGTAGACTGCAGGGAAAGAAGGGGGCGGGGCTGAGAATGTACACTGTGGACGCAGACGCAGTGCGAGGGAGTGCTTTGTGACGATGCTGTCCTTCTGCCCTGCCTCCTGCGGTGACATGAACTCCTTTACCCGCCCTGCTCTATGTCTATGATGGCATCGTCACAAAACGCTCCCTCGCACTGCGCATGCGTCCTGCTTGGCATGCAGCAGGCGAGGGAGACCATGACTGACAGGGAGGAGGCGGCGAAAGGAGGATACGTTATACAGGGGGGGCGTGAGATTCCCCTGTGAGAAGAGGTGGCCCCAGCCTCTAGACGCCTCCTATCCGGCTCCATTTGTAAGTTTTCTAAATCAATTATCTCGGGGTACAAGGGGGATCAAGGGATGGGGGACCCCTTGCCTGAATGCAGCAGATGTGCTGCATTCAGTGCTGCAATAAGATCATCATATGGGAGGTGACAGGTCCTCTTTAAGATCTGTCACTCTGGAAAAAGTTATAAAGCCATTGCTAAAGCTCTCATTGCATCTGGCCTGTAAGTAACACAGCATTTCAGAAAAATAACATCATTCCAACAGTATGTGGTGGTAGTGTGGGGCTGTTTTGCTGTTTCAGGACCTGGAAGACTTACTGTGGTAAATGGAACCATGAAGCCTGCTGTCTGCCAAAAAAATCCTGAAGAGCAATGGCTGGCCATGTGTTTGTGACCTCAAGCTGAAGCACACTTGGGTGATGCAGCAGAACACTGATTTAAAACACACCAGCAAGTCCACCCTTAAATTACTTAAGAAAAACAAAACTAAGACTTTGGAGAGGCCTAGTCAAAGTTCTGACCTTAATCCATTTGAAATAATGTGGCATGACTTTAAAAAGGAGGTTCATGCTTGGAATGCCTCCAATGTGGCTGAATTACAACAATTCTCCAAAGATGTGTGGGCCAAAATTCTTCAAGAGCACTGTAAAAGTGTAATGGCAAATTATCGCAAATGCTTGGTTGCAGTTGTTGCAGGTATTGATGGACCAACCAGTTATTGTTTTTTTTCACACGGGGTCCTGTAGGTTTGGTTTTCTTTATCCCTTAAAGATCTTTAATTCTAAACTGCATTTTGTGTTTACTTGTGTAAGGCCCCCTTCACATCAGCGTTTTACGCTGATCGCGGCATTTGCGGTGAAAAAAAACGCAACTGCTGCGATTACCGCATAACTTGCAGCAAGCCCCATGTAATGTCTATGGGACGTGCGGCAAGTGTGTTGTAGTTGTGGTTGCGGCAGATGCGGGCGCGAAAAAAACCGCGGTATGCCGCTTTTTTTTTGCGCACGCACCTGCCGCAAGTGCCGAAACCGCACTTGCCGCACCTGCTGCACACTTACCACAAGCCCTATAAACATTGCATGGGGCTTTCCGCAAGTGTGCCGCGATCGCGGCAGTTGTGGTTTTTTCACCACAACTGCCGCGATCAGTGTTTACCGCTGATGTGAAAGGGGCCTTATTTTTGTCTAAGGCTGGTTTCACATAACGATTTTGTGCCTGTCCGTGGGATCCGACTTTGAAGGGGGATCCCACGGACAGGCACGGATCCATACGGATCCCTGCAATCGGATGGCAAATAGCCATCCGATCTGCACGATCCGTGTGGATCCTGCGGTCCCCTGTCTCTCCCTACTCCTGTCTCCTCCATCTTCTTCCCTCTCCTATGCTATTCTGTGCCCCCGCTATTCTATCCTCCTCTATCCCTATCCTGTCCCCTGTCCTCTTCCCTGTGTGTAAAAAGATAAAAAAACCTCCTCCCGGAGGATACATCACCTCTCACCGGCTCCAACGCTGCACACGATCAGGACTGAAGGACCTGTGATGATGTAAGAGCCCGATCACATGACTCGTCAGCTGACCGGGTCTCTTACATCATCACAGGCTCTTCAGTCCTGATCGTGTGCAGCGTTGGAGCCGGTGAGAGGTGATGTATCCTCCGGGAGGAGGTTTTTTTATTTTTTTACACACAGGGAGAGGACAGGGGACAGGATAGGGATAGAGGAGAATAGAATAGCGGGGGACACAAAATAGAATAGCGGGGGCACAGCATATAGAATAGGAGAGGGCAGAAGATGGAGGAGCAGAAGCAGGGAAAGACAGGGAATACGGAGCCGACATCGGATCCGAGGTGAGCTCGGATCCGATGTCCATAGGCTCCCATGTTGTGGGCACTAGGATCAGCCTCGGATCAGCAGTGATCCGAGGCTGTCCGATGTGAGTCACGGACACAAAATCGTAGCAGGCTGCGATTTTGTGCCCGTGATTACATCGGATGGGATCGGATGGTGACAAAATCGGATGCTAATAGTGGCACATCCGATCCCATCCAATTCCCATAGGGGAACATGGGGTCCGATTTCAGATCCGATTGTATCCGTTTTGGAACAGATACAATCGGATGACCGAAAATCGTTATGTGAAAGCAGCCTAATATTATTTAAACTTGTTTAGTGATCTGAAACATAGAAGTGTGACAAACATGCAAAAGAATAAGAAATCAGGAAGGGGACAAAGACTTTTTCTCACCGCTGTATGTTGTGTGTGTATGTTGTGTGTGTATGTATATTTGTAATTGTAATTTTTTTTGTATTTGTTAAACATCTTGGCACATGACATTCGGGCTACTGGCAGATATTATTTCTCTTAATAGAAAAATGCACTCTTAATATCAAGTGCACATAAGAGGAAGATAGACAGGAGCACAATTCTTTTGCCTGGGCTAACTGTGTCTCAGCATTGTTCCACAGCTTCTTTATCCTGCTGTTTCTTTCATGTCCTCTGCATTACTTCCACCATGCTGTTTTTATTTTGTAGACTGCTGTGCACGGTATCAGTATACTTGTCTCTTGTTTATGCCTGGTTCTCCCTCATACATGCATGCAGACATAGATATCTTCCAATGTGTTGGCGGCTTCTAGATTTCTTTGAAGTCCTTCTTATTGTTCTGATAGTAATTAGGATCAGCTTTTCTAAGAAAACCATGATCTTGTTACAAATCATCCAACAATAGTCAGCACAGTACTTTGATTGATATTCACAGCTTGACATTAATATTTTGGGCCTCAAGCGTTGATACATTTAATTAGTAAAATGTTTTGGACAATGAGACATAGCTAAAACTTATCACATGCTGTTCAGTATCTATTTTCCCAAACCAGGTTATGCCTAGAGGCAAGTATTCGATTAATATCCAACAGCGGGCCTGATTCAGAAGATGAACTTCTATGTCCTATGTTTACTGGGGAAATCTGATTTTGCTTTGAAATAAACAAAAATCTCCAGTATTAAACTCATACTGTATACATGCGTATGCACAGTGTATGTATTATATGGTTTGTGTGTGTGTAGACTACTTTACACGTCCATATTTAAAGGGAACTTGTCATGTCCTCTGTGCCCCCAGAACCACCAGCAGTTGTGGGCACATATCAAAATTCTCTGCCTAACTGTACAGTCATTCATTTTGCATACATAAACAGCTCTTTAGAGAAAGTATTTCCAAAGTATATTTATGATATGCAAATTAGACCTTTGATAAGTCAAGGGGACGTTAGTTCCCCGACTAGTCCGGCCTACTTAGCTTGTTATTCCGCATTTGTTGGGTGATTACATGCTTTTTAAAAGCCTGTGTCCTCACTAGGGCTATACAAAGCTCGTACTTGTGCTTGGCTTTGTGCAATTGACTTCCAACCTTGTGTAATGAGTCTCACTGAAGCCAGGATGTGTAAACCTGGCTTCAGAGGCTAAATGCTGTGAGGAGAACAAAGTCATGCGCATGCATGAGCTTTGTATAGCACTGGCAAGAACGCAGGCTTTTGTAGATCATGTTATCTTGCCCATAGGTGCAGAATAGCATACTAAGTGGGCTGACTAGTTTGGAAATTGGGGTGTGGGGACTGTGCCCCCGTAGTAGGTTACACAAGATCTTACCAGAGATGCAATATGCAGGGCTGCACAGGAAACACTGATGCTGCCACCATCAGTAAACTCCCTAACCGAAGGATCACGGATGACTCTCACTGCAACTTCTCCTGTCTGCTCAGGCTGGTAAACTATATGCAATTCAAAAAGTCGGAACCCTTATTCCAAATGAATGGCCCTCCAAATACAACACAATTCCAAAATTCAAACCCAGGAGTCAGGCCAGTATAATCAAATATAATATTTTTATTTATTAAATATATCAAACACTGATATAAAATGGAGATATACAAAACAACCACAGGACAGGAATGACCCCACTTGGTATAGTTAGAATCATGTATTTACATAGAGTCCATCATCTTATTTCATACCCAATGTATAGAGCTAAATACGCCAAAATCACAAGCCCCAAAAGGAACTCCGCTAAACAATGGCAAGTGCCACAATTGAACCAAGGGGGTAAAAGATGTATTACCTGCCTGTGCTGCCCCCCTAACGCGCGTTTCACGTTAGCTTCGTCTGAGGAGGGTGGTCCCTGTTTGTAAAACAGCTCCTTATATCGCGGCCGCGATAATCTGGCGTCTGATGTCACATCCGGGGATTCTCGGATGTGACGCGGACGCTACCTCACTTTCGCTTCCCAACAGCCCCATGGCAACCAGCGAAAGCGTCATCAACAGAGAACGCCCATACGCCGCCCAGCAGTGACGCGGGCACCGCTTCAACTGCAGAAGGAGTCCAGCGTCTGCAGTTAATAAACACCTACACCCGCCGCCATGGAAACCAATATACTAGCCACAGCGTCCACCTCACACACCAGGGCACAATGACCGCGGTAATTCCCAAAAGGAATCCACGGCCCCACGCCCCAGGGAACAGAGGGGATACATAGGTAATATATATATCTACGCTTTGTTAAATTAGGGCTAGTACATGGGGACCATAAAACAAAATGATAAACAGTGTCAGACAGCAAAGTAATTAAAATACAAAACATATTCCATTAACCATAATTTGACATGAAAATAAATAAGAAACAAACAAAATTTATATACAGTCTATGGACATATACATAAAAATTATATATCAAATATCCATGTGTTATATACATGCTTAAGTGATAAAAGTGCTGATACAGCACAAAAAACCTTAAATCTTGTCTCACTAATTCACACAGTCACACATACAGTAGGACACCGGCCGGTGTATCAACCATCCACTCAATTCAGAGAGACAATAAAGTGCAACACTAAGCAAGATAAAAATTATCTATGCCTATAATAATAAAGTGCAAAAATTATGAATGAATAAAAAGTGCTCATGAGTGAAAGCAGGATTGTTTCTTTTTTTTCTCCATTATTTCATGCGTTAATCCATCAACAGTTAGATGTCATTCATATTGAATCTTCATGATGGGAATGTAAACCTAAATAATAAAACAAACCGCAAAGAACATTTTATTAGAAAAGTTAAACAACCTACAAGAAGGGAGGAAAGCTCAGGATCTCATTAAGACCCTTCGGTCGCACGCACCCCACCCTCATAATCCATTTTGCTTCCAATTGGGCCAGCTTCTTCTTCCAATCTCCTCCACGTATGTTCACATGAATTTTATCGATCCCAAAGGCCTTCAAGAGACTTGCATCACACCCATGGGCAACTTTGAAGTGTCTCACAATGGGCTTAAGCTGAGACAGATCCTCTACCTCTCCAGCGGACAAAATATCCGGCACATGCTCTCTTATCCTCTCTTTAATTTGCCTTCAGGTCAACCCCACATACACTAGATTACATGGAGAAAGGGCATAATAAACAACCCCCACTGAATTCCACGTGATATTCTGTGTAATCTTAAAATTACATGAACCGTCACTGGACAGAAATTCTGTCCTCTGTAGCATATTAGGGCATGCCACACATTCTTTGCATGGAAAAAATCCCCATTTTGGACCCCTGGACCCAAACAGCCTATTGGTTTGTGGCCCTTCGTGGAGACTGTGTACCAAGATGTCACGTAGGTTTGGTGCCCTCTTGTAAGTTACGGAAGGGATTTCCCTAACACACTTCTTGAGACCTGGATCTGAGACTACTAACGGCCAGAATTTTTTCAAAACTCCCTCCATTCGCCTCCACTGGCTATTGTACCTTGCGATAAACCGTACCTGGGAGTTTGGTTTTTTCCTTTTTCTTAGGCTGAAGTAGATCGCTTCTCTCTGTTTGTGTAGCTCTCCGGTATCCAGTCTGAACACTACGTCTTGAGTATCCCTGATTCAAAAAATGGTCCGTAAGGTCTCCTGCCTGTTGATGTAGAGGCGAATGGGAGAAGAGATATGGGGCGATAGTTGACGACAGAGGTAGGGTCGAGGGAGGGTTTTTTAAGGATGGGCGTGTTTGAAGGCCGAGGGGAAGGTGCCAGAGGTAAGTGATAGGTTGAAGGGGTGGGTGAGGGCTGGGATGAAAATGGAGGTGTGGTTGGGAATGAGCTGGGATGGGAGCGGGTCATGGGCGCTGGTGGTGAGGTGTGATGTTATCAGGAGGGAGGAGAGTTGGTCTTCAGTTATGGGGGGAAGTGGCTAATGGAGGAGGAGGGCAGTGTAGGTGAGAGGGGGAGTTGTGGGGAAAGTGGGCCACAGCTGTTTCTGATCTTGTTGATCTTCTCCTTGAAGAAGGTCGCAAAGTCTTCAGCGGAGATGAGGGGAGAGGGGGGAGGAGCGGGCGGGCGGAGTAAGGAGTTCAAAGTTTTGAAGAGCTGTTTGGGGTTGCGGGACAGAGATGTTATTAGGGATGAGAAGAAGGCTTGCTTGGCAGTAGCAAGTGCCGTCTTGAAGTCAGTGAGGGATTGTTTGAACAGAGCAAAGTGCTTGGAGGTGCGGGACTTTTTCCATTCCTTCTCGGCGATCCTGGATGCCCGTCTTAGGTTTTTAGTGAGGGTCGTATGCCAGGGTTGCCTGTTTGTGCGTGGAGCATGGAATGTGAGGGGGGTGGCTAGGTCGAGGGCGTTCGTTATTGTGGTATTGTATAGGGTGGTGGCAGTGTCTATGTAACCAGTGGGAGGGTATGTCAGTGAGAGGGAGGAGGGATTCTGAGAATAAAGGAAGATCAAGATCTCTTAGGTTTCGGCGAGGGTGATCTAGTTTGCAGGGAGGTGGTAGCGTGGCAGGGGAGGAGAGGGCGGAGAAAGTCAAAAGATGGTGGTCAGATAGGGGGAGTTCCGAGGTTGAGGTTGGAGAGGGAGCAGAGGCCGGTAAAGATGAGGTCAAGCGTGTGGCCTTGTTCGTGGGTGGGAGAGGAGGACCATTGGGAGAGCCCTAGGAAAGTGGTCAGGGAAAGAAGGTTGGAGGCGGCTGGGCGGGGATGTCAGCGGAGAGGAAGTGAAGTAACCAGGTGGTGAAGTGGTCAAGGAAGGAGGCGATGGGTCCATGGGGGCGGTATATGATGGCTAGCTGGAGGTTGCAGGGGGAAAAGTTTTGGACCAAGTGGGCTTCAAAGGAGGGGGCAGTGACGGAGGGGGGCGGGGGAATAGGGCTGAAGGTGCAGGAGCTGGACAAGAGTATGCCGACACCACCGCCATGTTTGCCAAGGGACGGGGGGTGTGGGACAGGCTGAGGCCACTGTACGATCGTGCAGCGGGGGAGGCCGTGTCGGAGGGGGTGAACCAGGTCTCGGTGATGCCAAGGAATGATAGTTACTTGGAGATAAAGAGTTTGTGGGTGTCTGGGAGTTTATTGCACACTGAGCGGGCATTCCAGAGTGTGCCAGGTAGAACAGTGGGGGGGGGCAGGGGTTGGGGGAATAGGTCTAAGGTTGGTGGGATTGCGAGGGTTAGTGGTGGTGAGGTTGCAAGGGTCGGCGATGGGTCGTGGGGGTGGGATGAAGGTGGTTGTGGGGATGTGGTGGCCAGGATTGGGGGAGATGTCACCGGCAAGGAGGAGGAGTAGGCAGAGGGTTAGCAGGTGGGAGCAGGAGAGCTTACTTGGCGGGCGTGCTTGTTTGGTGATTGAGGATTGAAAGTGAATGAATAGGTCGGAGAAGTGGGTGAGGTGGTTAGGCAGGATGAAGGATGAGAGCAGTATTTCGTTGCTGAGAGGGGGGATAAGTGGGGGTAGTAGGAAGTGGAGAAGGATAGGAGTGAGAGTGAGAAGTAGCGGGAACATTGTGTACGGTGAGCAGGGAGTGAGTGTGGCGGCAGGGGTCAGAAGCAGAGGGGGAAAGTTGTGGTGGTGGATGAATGGTAATCAGTGGGGAGCGGTCCCGGGATGGGGTGTTGACCGGGGATGAGATGTAATACAGGGGGTCGGATGAGGAGGCCGGATGGGGCAGTTGGGGGATCAGTCAAGGCAGTCGGGGTTGGCTGTGGCGGCCGCGGGATCGGGTGAAGTAGTCGGGGTCAGGTGGGGCAGCCGGAGGTCAGGTGAGGCAGCCGAGGAGTCAGGTGAGACAGCCGGGGAGATGAGAGAAATTATAATTATAATATATTAAAATAGATAAACGTTGTATATGAATAGTGCCATATACGTCATTTTCCCCCTGACACTTCTGCAGAAGCTGAATGTGTTGATGAGTTATTAACGAGGAAAGACAAGGATTTCAGAGACTGACAACTTGGAGAAAAATGTTGAAAAAAAAAAATTTTTATTTTGTCAAAACATTATTTCTTTATATTACAATTGAAAACCTGAAGTGTACTCCGTTATGGGCCTGATGAATGGAGCAGCACATCCACTGTTATGTCCCTTACTGAATCTGAGAATTGCAGTGTGTACAGAGACCTTGAGCGTGTTCATTCTTTCAGCATTTTCGCAGCGTTACTTACCCATAGACACAATGAGCTCAAAAATTTTTTTTTGTCAATAAAATTAATTTTATTAAACATTTTAACAAATTAATACTTGTAATCCGCAAAAATACTGACGAAAGCTCAGAGTGTGAACATAACCTTAGGTTTAGTATGAAGTTGTCTGTCTCCTATATACATATTTAGTACAGATACTGGAAACACAATGTATCGCTAGAAGACACAGTATGTGTCAGTATATAAAATATTCACTCCAGCAGCTAATAAACCCTTATTTTCTGTCTCTTCATAACTCTTTTGAACGAGCAGTACCTGAGAGCGATGAATCTGTACAAGCCTAACGCCAGTGAAACATTAATAAGTAGATTTGAACATTCTGTTTGAGGTTCCAGCTATCAGCAAATGATTCATCTGGAGCTTCTGAGAAAGGAATTGAAATCAAATTGTTGATTCTCAAGTGTTTTAATGGCCTAGTTTCTGAGTCTTCTAAAATGTTCAATTAAGGCTGATGCATGTTTTTATTTCCGCAGCGAACAATAACTTTATACTGACATGCAGAGATGTCACCACTAGGTTGTGCTGTTGTATTGGTAATATAGTGTTCATTTCTTGCATTGGGCACAGCGGTCATGTTTTGCATTTGCAATATAGGATTTTTGTCAGCATTTAGAGTAAATTGGGCCCTGGGAAAAAGTTTAAAGTAGGGTCCTTAATGCTCTTGTAGTGCACCATCACACTCAAACATTTAGATTACATTTACATGAACTAAGTTCATACAGTTAACTGAGCGCTATTGACAATATTGAAGTCGTTCGGCTTTTGTTTCCAGCTTCTTTACGCAGATCGGCGAAGAATGATAGCCACACAACAGTCGTTAGATGATAAATCTGTCTCCATACAGTATCATGTTGACAGCATCATATCTTCTGTTTACACTGGGCGATGTGCCGTCGAGAATAATGATATTTGTCCCATCATAAACAATCCAATCCCATGATGTTCGAGCAGCAATCTCCTTTGTGCATTCGCTGATGATTTCCATCATGTTTATTCCTATAAACTCTAGTTGTGCAGCCGGGATTTATTACATACACACAATATGTGACACAAACCCTGCATGTTACACACTTACACACACTGCATACCTGCATGTATAAGCGCACACACACACACACACACACACACACATGCAGAACATGCATAGACAAATATGTATAGAAAGAGCACAAAAAGACATGTATACACAGCGCACATACCGACAGACACATGTATACACAGAGCACCTACGTTCATGTAGACATGTGTACACACAGACCACATACATAAAGACACAAATATACCCACTAGGAGCTCATACATCCTAATGTCTTCACTAATATATACTACCAGAAGCTCATACGTCTATATTAGTGTTGAATAAGTGTGCTCGGCACTTAATTGAGCATCGGGACTGCTCGGACATACTCGTTGCTCTGTCAATGTATAGCAGGTGCTCTAGTGTAATGTTCGAGTTCTGAGAGAGAAAATGTTTGTTGCAAAGTCTTAACTTCTATATACTGTGAGACAGAGGGGATAGCTCAGCTGGGATCTTTGCTTTTGGTGCAACTAGTGGCTGTGGACTCACAGTAGACAATGGCAGACTGGCAGGCTTCACACAGCAGGGTTTATTGTGCACACTTATCACTTAGTGTTACACCAGCAAAACATCAAAATAAACGTCTAAGGCCGTCTGGCCACTAACTAAATATTATAATCCTATCTACAAAATAAACCTAAATAACAAACAAAGCTCACATCTCCTTACGTTCTCAGCTCCTTAGTCCAGCCGGCCAGCAGACAACTGAATCCTTCCAGACCCTTGATTATAGCAGCTGGTCCAGTCAGGAATCAAAGCCTGGACTGACTGTCTGGAGAGGAGCAGGCAGTTTTCTATTACCCTGAAATAGACAGGCTTTATTAACTACCTGTCTGCTGGGACAAATCTGTCTGACTTCCCCAGCTTTTCCTGTGCTGTTTTGCACAGGCTGACTGCACCACCATCAATACAGGGATGTATATGAAATGAACCGAGTGGAAACATACCTGTCGTCCAGTACCTCTCCCCTCGGCACCTCACATACCTCCCCCCTTTGTTTGAGCCCGAGGGGTTGGACACAGCAAGCCACCAAGCAGTGCGTCCGAGACAACGCATCCGCATTCCCCTGCGCTGCGCCCACCCTGTGCTCCACAGAAAATTTAAACTGTTGTAACGCCAAGAACTAGCGCATCACCCGAACATTGCACTCTTTAGCCTGGGACATCCATGTCAGGGGCGAATGGTCCGTCACCAGCCGGAATCGACGACCTAGTAAATAATAACTCAAGGTCTCAAGAGCCCACTTTACGGCCAAGGCCTCCCGCTCAACAACGCTGTAGTTCCTTTCCGCCTCTGTAAGCTTTCTGCTTAGATAGCCCACTGGGGGCTCCTCGCCATTCACGACTTGTGAAAACACTGCACTGAGGCCAACACCAGAGGCATCTGTTTGAACGATGAAGTCCCGTGTGAAGTCCGGTGTAACCAACACCGGTTGGTCACACAGAACCATTTTTAACCGGTGAAAGGCCTTCTCTGCTTCTGCAGTCCACCTTACTGTGACAGACTTTGACCCCTTGGTAAGATCTGTGAGTGGGGCTGCGATGGTCGCAAAATGTTTGACAAACCGCCGGTAATAACCAAAGATCCCTAAAAAAGCTCTAACCTGTCTTTTAGTGACCGGTCACGGCCAATCCCATATGGCGTCCAGTTTATTTGCCTGAGGCTTTATAACTCCCCTACCTATAACGTATCCTAGATAACGATCCTCTTCCAACCCCAATGTACATTTCTTGGGGTTGGCAGTCAACCCAGCAGTTCTGAGGGAGTCTAAGACGGCTTGTACTTTGGACAAATGAGTGTCCCAGTTATCCGTAAAGACAATGATATCGTCCAAGTACGCAGATGCATATCGAAGATGGGGCTTAGGACGACATCCATTAGTCGTTGGAAGGTGGCAGGGGCTCCATGCAGCCCAAACGGCATATTCCGGTACTGGAACAGCCCGTGTCGTAACAAAGGCCGTTTTCTCTTTGGCTGAGTCAGTGAGGGGAATCTGCCAATAACCTTTTGTTAAGTCAATAGTGGATATGTATCTGGCCGAACCCAGTCTCTCTATAAGTTCATCAACTCTTGGCATGGGGTAGGCATCGAATTTCGATACCTCATTTAATCTGCGGAAATCATTACAAAACCGGATAGACCCATCGGGCTTAGGCACCAGCACGATATGACTAGTCCACTCACTCTGGGACTCCTCAATAACTCCCAGCACCAACATTTTCTGCACTTCCTGAGCAATGGCTTGTCTCCGAGCCTTTGGAATCCGATAAGGTTTCAACCGGACCCGCGTCAGATGGTCGGTGACAATGTCGTGTTTAATTAAGTGAGTACGGGTGGGGAGTTCCGAGAAAACATCTGCTTTTTTCTGTATGAACTCCTTGGCTTCTTGTATTTGACTCTTGGATAGCGTGTCTGCAATACCCACCTCTGGCAGTACCTTCTGGGGGTTGGTTACTCTAGATGCTGGTGCCCCTCTAGACCCATCATCAAGGGTAGGCCCTGCCATCAGACTCTCTCTGTCTCACCAGAACTTGAGTAAGTTTATGTGGTATATTTGTTGGGGCTTTCTTTTATGCGGTTGGTGTACCCTATAATTCACTTCACCTACTCTGTCCAGCACTTCATATGGGCCCTGCCATTTGGCAAGAGATTTATTTTCTACAGTAGGTACCAACACTAATACCCGGTCTCCGGGTTGAAAGACTCATGTCTTAGCTGCTCGATTGTACACCCTGCTCTGGGCGTGTTGTGCACGCTCCAAGCATTCTTTTACTATTGGCATAACTGCCGCAATCCTGTCCTGCATATGCGTTACGTGGTCAATTACGCTGCGGTACGGAACTACCTCTTGCTCCCAAGTCTCCTTGGCAATGTCCAACAAGCCCCTGGGACATCACCCATAAACCAACTCAAAAGGCGAAACGCCCATGGAGGATTGGGGTACCTCTCGTATGGCAAATAAGAGATATGGCAGGAGAGCATCCCAATCCCTCCAGTCCTTATCCACCACTCTTTTCAACATCCCCTTTAGGGTTTTGTTAAAACGCTCCACCAGTCCGTCGGTCTGGGGGTGATACACCGAAGTACGCAGATGGGAGATTTTTAGTAGTTTACATAGGTCCTTGACACATAAAGGGAGTCTCCTGGTCCGTCAGTATCTCTTTCGGAATGCCAGTGCGAGAAAACATGTGAACATACTCTTTTGAAATTGCTTTCGCATTGGCCTTCCGTAAGGGTACAGCCTCGGGATAACGGGTGGAGTAATCCAGTACCACCAGAATGTATTGATGACCCCTGGCTGATTTAACTAGTGGATCGACTATATCCATTGCTATCCTCTCAAAGGGAACCTCGATTATCGGCAAGGGCACTAGGGGGCTTCTAAAATGGGACATAGGTGCGGTCAACTGGCAGGTAGGGCATAACTGACAGTACTGGGTTACGTTTCTCACCATACCCGGCCAAAAGAAATGCTGCAGAATGCGGTCTTTTGTCTTTTCTCCAGCTAGGTGACCGCCCAAGGGATGCTTATGCGTCAGGTCTAAAATCACCTGACGAAAGGCCTTGGGCACCACTAGCTATTCTATCACCACCCCTCGCACTTTGTCTATGTGGTACAGCATGCCCTGTTGCACCGCCAGATGAGGGAACTCATTTTGAGCCCCTGGATACAACGGAGTCCCCTCAGTAACCTTTACATTTTTCCATGCTCTTGTTAGAGTAGGATCCTGGTGTTGAACGGTCCCGAAACCATCGCGGACCACTTCAAGACCTGGCATCTCTACAACACCCTCTGGCTCATCTGCCTTGCCAGCAAACACAGCTAAGGGAGAGTCCACAGTTTCTGGAGCTGCCCCTGAGACGGCCCCCCCCCCCTCGTCGTCCTGCTCCAATGGCTTCGGGGCCAGGCCCAGGGGGTTATTCTCAATTAGTCTGTTCAAGCCATTTTTGAAGGACCACAAGTCCCAGAATAAGGGAAAGTCTCTTCCCAGTATTAGACTATGCCACATGGACTGTACGACTGCCGCCTGATGTCTTTTGGCCCCCAACGGTGTGGCAAGAGTGACCCAGGCAGTAGGGTAGTGTTTAGTATCGCCATGTATACAGCTAATGCCCACGGTTGAGTCTGTGAGTGCTCCTGGGTCCACTAAGCTGGCATGCACTAAAGTCACTTGACTGCCAGAGTCCAAGACAGCATTCACACTATAGCCATTGACTTCAATGCGACACACGTGTTGCTCAGTTCCTGTGAGGACCTCTGCAGCACAGACAGACCATGCATATAATGAAAGACGCCTCGTAGCATTACAGTCCATCGGCTCTGAAGTCATTGGGCAGTTAGCTGCTATGTGGCCAAGCCCCTGACATTGCCAACACTGTATAGGCCTTTGCCTCCTAGGTGGGGACCTTAGTCTGGATCTGCCGATTTGCTGAGAGTCCACACTGCCGCCACGGTCCTTTGTGAACCTGCTACCCTTAGGAGCAACATTCTCTTCTTTTGAAGGAGTACTTTTCGCTGGACTGTCAGGCGACTTCCTGGGACCCCAGCGAGGTGTTAGCGTCCCCTGGAGTAGGCTTTCAGAAGCGCTATAACGCTCAACCAAATTCACCAACTGGTCGGCACAAGTTGGATCCCCCTGTCCAACCCACCTCTGGATCTTGGCAGGTAAGGATCGCAGGTATTTGTTCAAGACAACACGTTCCACCATCTGGGCGGGCGTCAGAGTTTCTGGTTGCAGCCATTTTTTCACCAGATGGATGAGGTTGTGCATTTATGAATGGGCTGGCTGCTGTTCCACAAATGTCCATAGATGTACCCTCTGTGCCCGTACATGTGTATTTACTCCCAGCCTTGCCAGGATTTCTCCTTTTAGTTTCACATAGTCCATGGCATCAGCTCCACTTAAATCATAATAGGCCTTTTGTGGATCCCTGACTAGGAATGGCGCAACTACTTCAGCCCACTTGTCCACAGGTAAGCGCTCATGTTCAGCTATACGCTCAAACACAGCCAAATATTCCTCCACAGCATCGTCAGCCGTCATTTTAAGTATCTAAAAGCAATTCAAGAATGCGCACATAGGGTAATACCTTCTTTTATAAGGCTGAAATATGTGTAAAAAGGGAGCTGCTCACCTGATGCAGTTGTGAAAACCCACAACTGGTAATGATCGCTCATCTGTGAGTGGTTTGCTGCAGGACCGTACTTCCACAGATCACCGTGGTTCAATCATCTTGTAGGACAAAGTACCGTGGGTCCGTGCTGCCACTTCAATTAATGGAGATAAAAACCAGCCACACGGGAATGTCTGGATTAAACAGGATTTTTCTTTAATAGTCCAACATGTTTCGGAGTTATCTCCCAACTCCTTCCCTGAGTACTTTGTCCTAGAAGCCGGTCATTTTAAGTATGGTCTTTTGTACGGCTTTTCGCGCACTAGCAGCGCTTTGTGCACTATTCTCCACATCACGAGGCGGCCGAACCAAGGATTCTTTAATAGCATTTAACTGCTCTTGCTGCATTTGGTGCTGCTGCTCCAGCACCTTCTGGAAGTAAGCATTGGTCTGCTGTTGTTGGATATTTGCTTGCAGCAACTGCTTCAGCAGGTCCTCCATATCACTGGTTTCTTGGCTCTTCTGTAGCACAGGAGCTTTAAGCCAGGGCATAAACAAGAAACAATGCCCATGGAGCGGATTCCCTGCAGTCACAGCCCAACAGCCACTAATGCCCGCATTCGAAACACCATTTGTGAGACAGAGGGGATGGCTCAGCTGGGATCTTTGCTTTTGGTGCAACGAGTGGCTGTGGACTCACAGTAGACAATGGCAGACTGGCAGGCTTCACACAGCAGAGTTTATTGTGCACACTTATCACTTAGTGTTACACCAGCAAAACATCAAAATAAACGTCTAAGGCCGTCTGGCCACTAACTAAACATTATAATCCTATCTACAAAATAAAGCTAAATAACAAACAAAACTCACATCTCCTTACGTTCTCGGCTCCTTAGTCCAGCCGGCCAGCAGACAACTGAATCCTTCCAGCCCCTTGATTATAGCAGCTGGTCCAGTCAGGAATCAAAGCCTGGACTGACTTTCTGGAGAGGAGCAGGCAGTTTTCTATTACCCTGAAATAGACAGGCTTTATTAACTACCTGTCTGCTGGGACAAATCTGTCTGACTTTCCCAGCTTTCCCTGTGCTGTTTTGCACAGGCTGACTGCACCACCATCAATACAGGGAGGTATATGAAATGAACCGAGGGAAACATACCTGTACCTCTCCCCTCGGCACCTCACAATACCTATCAGGAGCCCATTTGTTCTGACGACTTCATTAATCTATTCCATCTGCCTAGTATGTATGGCCCCCTGGTAGATATATAGTACTGAAGACATTCGAATGTATGGTAGGTGAGAAGTTATCTTCACTGGACAATCCCTTTAAGTTGGTGTAGGTTTTTGAAACTTGTTGTCCTGTAATAACTTGTGCATGGTTTGTGTGCCTAGTAGGATGACCATCCTTTTTTTTAGTGCAGCTGGAAGATACAAAAAAATCTGTTGATCAATAGCAAGATTATTCACCATGTAATTCTAAATTCAAACCAAAAACTAGAAGACTACATTTATATGCAACAGCAATACCAAGTGGTTTCTCCAATTTGACAGGCAGGTGATATCAGTATCCTCTTCACTAACCTACCAGGAGCCCATACCATCTGCACGCATGCACACACGCACACACACGCACACACACACACACACACACACACACACACACACACACACACATATAGATACGCACCTGGGCTGTGGAGTCAGTGTCTATTTTGGTGGAGTCTGAGTCAGATTCAGGGAAAGTGGGAAGTCGAAGTTGGATGCTTAGCTTACCGACTCCACAGCTCTGACACACACACACACACACACACCAGAGGTCTTACCACCAGTTCCTCTACTCTTCAGTTCTTCCAACTCCTGCAGAGTACAGGACCTTTAGTGACATCACAGTCACATGACCTGTCACATGACACAGTCTCCACATTGGAAGCTACTGTGATAATGCAAATATCAGTTGTAGATGCTGGGGGGCACCCAAGGTAGCGTGTCCCTGGACAATTGCTTAGTCCCCCCCCCCCCCCCCCCACACCACACACACACAATGCATCGCGCGGGCACGATTACATTCTCGTGCGCAACGTCACTGCTGCGACGCGGTCATGTGACACCGGGATCGCGTCACTTCCGGTCGCACACAGGCAGACTTCAGCATGCAATCTGCGCATGCGCGAAGTCTGCCTGTGAGAGACCTGCGACCGGAAGTGATGCGATCCCGGCATCAAATGACCGCGTCGCACCGGGGACGTTGCGGGCGTGAGAATGTAATTGTGCCCGCACTATGCATTGTGTAATGACGCCCATTAGGGCCTATTGCAGCGGCGAGACAGGGGTAGCGCAGCACAGGGGACCCGCCTACCAGTCAAAAACGCTTGGAGGAACGCCCCTCTGACAGAAATTTCGTAAGTTTACTAACTACTTTATTGTATTCATAGATTAGTAAAAAAAGGTCAGACAGGGATGTGTTAGAAAGTATTGTAAGGCTGCAGGGACAGGTATAATTAGATTAGGAAGGTGATTTGGGGTGACAGGTTCCCTTTAACGCACTCACTTACACTGCATGCTCCATATTTAGTATGTAATAAATAAAAAAAATAATTGGAGGGCTTTTTTTAAATTAAATAACACATTGACAATGATCATATCTCTACCCTATAGTTTGTATTGACGTGTTTAATGAGCCTGTGCATTGCTCAAGTAAAGTGAAAAGTCATTTTGGATATCACCTATTGTGTATAGTGGATTCTCGGTTTATCGGCTGTATATAAATATGTTACCTGCCATTGTAGTCCTCTACTGATAAGAAAACGCCTGCAAACTCTTCCTGAAAGGACAGGAAATATGAGTCTAAAAAAAAGCTTCATTGGGCAATTTGTGGAAATGGCATGTCTACTAATTTTATTTATTACTTTTTTTTTTTTTAAAGATCATGATATAAAGCTAAAATAGGTTTTTACATTGCATGTCTTTTTAAAGATTTTTTAAACAAGTAGATTGTTTGTTCATAGCTTCCCTTTAACAAATTCCTTGATTTTCATTTTTAAAGTGAAGCTGACAGCTGATACACGCCACATCATATGAGCCATGTATGTTTGACTCTGAAATGCTGCAGTGTTCCAGAGTAAGGCTGGCTTCACATTTGCGTATGGGAAGGCAGCGTTTTGCTGCGTTCCCATACGCAGTTAAACGCATGCGCACTGCGTTCCTATGTTTAACATAGGAACGCATGGTGCCTGCGTTTGCTGCGTTCGGGTGCGGATGCGGACGATATCTGCTGCTTCCGGTGTCCAGCATCCGCACCCGGGACGCAGCATGTTGGGTTTTTTTGTGCGTTTGGGGAGCTTGGACAATCAGCAAGCGTCCCCAAGCGTACAAAAAAAGCATTGTCTTCAATGGGTCCGCAGTGTCCTCTGCATGACACAGCAGGAGAACGCTGCGGACCCATTGAAAAATCTCCCGGTGGCCGCCGGTGATGTCACAGGAGCTCACCGACGGCCACCGGGAGATCAGCTGACCCTCTGCTGTCCTCCTTCTCCCCGCCGCCTGTAATCTCATAGCGATGTCGGCGGGGAGAACAGCTGATCTGAAAGCTGTTTGAATCTTCCCGCGCCGACATCTCCTCACAGTGTCGGCGCGGGAAGATTCAAACAGCTCTCAGATCAGCTGTTCTCCCCGCCGACAGTCCCGGAGCTTACCGGCGGCCGGGGGGCGGAGATCTCCGGCGCTGATCTCCGCCTCCGGCCCGCCCCCGGACAGCGCCGATTGGCTGCCGGGCTCCATAGTGATGTGTCCGCAGGCGGACATTATCCGCTGCGGACACATCAAAGTGTCCCTGCTTCTGACAGCGTTTGTGTCTGCATGCCATCAGCATGCAGACACAAACGCTAATGTGAAGCCAGCCTAACATATATCTTTCCTAGCTGCTGGGGACCGGACAGGCAGGTCTCTGGTGACTTTGCAACACACACATGCAATAATTTCAGAAACCCAAGGATCGAAAGAAGCGTGCCAATGTTATCCCTACATACAGTGACACACGTCTATTTTGAAGAATTCTACCTAGTCCCGAAGGTGACAATTGGCTCCGGTGGGAAGAGTTTAATGTCCTCTTCTGACCCCTATGCTCACTATTGTTTTCCAGCAACATGCTGTGAATGAAATCACTTTACAACATTTTTAGCATAATGAAATGTCATGTTTGACCAAAGCACTTTCCATATAGGACTTGGTTATGTCTACTTTAATGTTCTTCCTATCTATTCCTTTTTTACATGTGTCCCATTAGGACATTTAGCTTGTCATTCTTGCCTTGCATCAGTATAATTGAAGCAGGAGTTCATGATCTTCTAGTGGTCCGCTCTTCGCTAAATGGGTGGAAGCCAAGAGTCTCCAAGCCAAAACAAATTTTTTGTGAATAACAACTTCAGTATGAGATAAAGAGTTTTTTCAAGGTCCTCTCAATGGCTCACATGCACTTTTGCAATCCCTTCTGTCAAAAGTCACACACTACAGTGCAAGATCATGCTTTTGTGAGAACAGATCTCGAAATTGATGATGGATTGACTCTGGCTCTGTTTTACATCTTATACTTCTGCCAAGTATTACTCTGACCAGAAAGAGTGTAACAATCCTATTTACCATCATTTCTCTGTACTCAGCGAAATTACCACTTGTATATAGTGTTGCGCTTGTGGCTTAGCTCATTTTATTTCTGTAATTGGGTCCTACTTCCCCGTGAGGTTTAACATATTTACTCCAATATTTTTTCTCATTTATCATCTTTTGAAACTTCTTCATGCAGTTATATGCTGTAAAAATGTTTGTAAGCTTGAATTAAGGCAATTGAATCCATTATATACCGTATTTTTGCAGACTATAAGACACACCCAGGTTTTAGAGGAGTTATGGGGGATCTGCTGCTGACACTGTCATTGGTGTAATGTCCCCAAATTCTGTACTAATGTCCCCATCCTGGGCCCCTCCCAGGTATGTTTGTCCTTCATCTTGGTGTATGTGCCCATATCCTGGTCTAGGCCCAATATCCTGGTATATGATCCCCCATCCTGGCATATGATATGCCATCCTGGTAAAGGGGTCTATCCTGGTAAATGATCCTGGTAAAGGTGTCTATCCTGGTAAATGATCCTCTATCCTGATAAGTGCCCCATATCCAGGTATATAATCCCCATCCTGGTATAATTGGCAATATCCTGGTATGTGCTCCATACTCTGGTATATGATCCCCCATCCTGGTATATGCCTCATATCCTGGTAGGCATTTATCCCTCAACCTGGCATATGGGCTCCCATCACGGTGCACACATAAAAAAATAAACAATTATACTTACCTTGCATCGCTCCCTCAGCATCGAAATGTCCTCCTGTCATCTTTTGCCGGCAACTGATGTTAACCATGTGAGCATGCAACGATGACGTCAGTCATTCACCATGCTCCACACCCTGCATTAGCTGATGGCACAAAAAGACAGGAGGTTGTGTGGTGCTGAAGGGGAGCATTGGGAGTTGAACATAACCTTTTGTCTGGGATACTCACTGCTTTGCACGCCAATGATGATGCTTGGTAGAATATTCACACACGTGGTCACCGTCTCTGCAGCTGCAGTGGGTGATCATATGGGCCTGCTGTTTAAGTTAATTCAATAATAACTTTTCCCTTGCTCTCCCCGCCCATCATCCTGCCGACCTCTCAGGACTATAGAATAGAATTATGTAACCTCGGCACACCAATGAATAGAAGACCATGTATAAGTGCAAAAAAGGATGAATTTTATTGGACATTCACCAGCAAAATCCGACGTTTCGGCCTAACCGGCCTTTTTCAAGGATTTATCTACACAATATGAACATAAATATGACAATAAGTGCAAGGTAAACAGAACAGGGTTATGTCTCAACAATATACATCATGAGCTATGATTTACATCGTATATTAAGACCAAACAGAAATGATCAATACAAAACCAGTATAGCAAAAGGAAAACTACACATAATGGTAGGGATAATTGTTATAAACATCAGCACTGTTTTTTCAACCTAAAAAGAGAAAAAAAATATATATGTGTGTATATATATATATATATATATATATATATATATATATATATATATACTAGCTGGGTGCCCGATGCACAATGCATCGGGATTCTAGCAGAGCGAGTCTCTGACTCGCAATGGCCGCTTCGCGGCCAATGCTTCGCGCTGCTAAGGCGACTCGCCATGCCCGCTGCGCGGGCATAGCGAGTCGCCTTAGAGCTGCTCGCAATGGCCGCTGCGCGGCCAATGCTTCGGTCGTATCCACATGACCACGCTGACTCGCAGCGAGAGCGGTCTCAAAAGGGGCAAAAAACCCATTCGTGATTATATAATAGATGTTAGCATAAAAAGGAAAAAAAGATAACGGTACTCACCGGGCGTGTTTCAAAGGTGCTTTATTTGGGTACCCTCATTCCAGGGTCCCACTCGGAAGGGAGGGGGTGCAGAGACAGCAGAGATGACGGATCTCCGTTTCGGGGCTCCTACCCCTTCCACGGACCTCAATGTCTGGCGTGTGACGTCACTTCCGCCCTTATATAGGGGCCGGTCAAATGACGTCATCGCCGCACCGTATAATACAAAAGTGCTTAATAAGTGACACATGATAAAAACAGGTATTAATTTACAAAAATGACACTGTAAGCGCTAGATCATTATAAAACTATATACATTGAGCATAAATGTGTTTCATTTTAGTTAGCATATATTATGTGCAGGTCAGTGCATTACTTCACTTGGTTTCCTCATGCTATCCATGCAGGTACCGTATTACTTCTAGATGATAATCCTATACCAACATGTCTATACTAAAAAGTCCTCTACCACTTGTATGGGAAAACTGCTTGAGTAGCAATTGCTAATCCCGCAGTCTGTCCCTGGACCTAAATGGAATTCAGTCCACTAGAATCACTATATTCTTCTCATGCATCACCAGTATATGCCGGGTATAATTCCCAATCACTATATTTTAATTATTTTTTGAATATTAAAAAAATAAAAATAAAAAAAAAAAAAAATATATATATATATATATATATATATATATATATATTATATATATATATAAAAATTTTTCTATATATATATATATATATATATATATAAATTTTTTTTTTACCCTTTACGTGCTTTCATCCACAGGCTCAGTCAAAATTTACCAAATTTATACATATCTCAGATTATTGACTAAACAATGTCAAGAATCCGTATTAAATTCCTGCTTAGAACACGATAACACAAGGATCAACGGGGATCAATACCCTAATAGGGGTTATATATTATATTATTAGGTTTTTTAGATTTTCTAAAGAAAAGGAAATAAATCATTTAGCTCATTTAATCCCATTGGTCCACAAGCTTTTGTATTATTAATCCATGTGCTTTCGCGCTGCAGGAGTTGTTTATGGGTGTCACCACCTTGACGTGATGGAGTCACCCGTTCTAAGCCTGTGAATGTCAGCACATCAGCGTTTCCATTATGGTATTCCCGTACATGTTGAATAAGTCTTGTGCAACCCACTCCTGACTCTACAGATTTGTAGTGCTCTCTAAATCTCACGTACAGTTCCCTCACAGTTTTTCCGATATAATACCGCATACAAGTACAGAAAACCGCATGTACCACCCACTTTGATTTACAGCTGATATATGAGTGTACATTACATTCAACCCCCCCTATTATTACTGGGTTTTCCGTTCTATGCGCTGAACAGAATTTGCAGTTTCTGCACCGGATGTTGCCAACCGGTCTATGGCTCTCCAGCCATGTTTTTTGTTTTTTAGGTTCAATCCTGTTCCTGATGACCAAATCCCCCAAGTTATGGCATCTTCTGTATGCGAACAGAGGGGGGCCTATATGTTTTGCTCCCAAGTCTCTGTCTTTTTCCAGGATATGCCAGTGTTTTCTCACTGCATTTGTTATTTTTTTATACATTGGTCCATATTTAAAAGAGAATATAAATCTCTTGCCAGCTGTTTCGTTTTTTCGGGAATCTATCATATTTATCCTATCAGACTGTGTTTCATTTAGTCTGTCACCAGCTTCTTTTAACACATTTTCAGGGTAACCCCTTGCCCGCAAATTATTCTCTAATTGTTGATATTGTCTGTCAAAGTTTTCTTTTTTGTTGTTCATTCGTTTAATTCTTAACATTTGACTACGGGAGTGCGTTCCTTGTATGTATAGGATGCGCACTGTTAAAGTGCAGCAATGAATTAGAGCTGGTTGGTTTCCGATACAGGGATCTTACAATGCTATTATTTTCAATCTGGATTTTCATAACTAAAAACTAGAGGGATTGGTCACCAAAGACAGAAGTGAATATCATATTGTGTTGGTTTACAGGAGGGCTAAAATCCACCTTTTGCCCCCCTGTATCCCCAGGCAATAGTATTGACCTATTTGAGGAATTGGTCAATAAAGAGATAGACGCACTTATATACCCCAAACCCAAAAAAAATTTAACAAAGGGAGAATTACGGGCACTACAGGAAATTAGATCATGGCATGATGTCCTGGTAAAAAAACGGACAAAGGGGGAGGCGTAGTTTTAATGAATAGGGCGGATTATATAAAAGGCAGTTAATGTCTTCTGAAACATATATATAGCTGGGGGGGGACCCGACTTTGAAATACAACACTGAGTTGCGCAATCTGTTACGTAAGTACGTGGAAAGGGGCACTTTAAATAAGAAATTGGCAGAAAGGCTGTTCCTTGAGTACCCACGCAAACCATTCTAGTATCATCTCCCTAAGATGCACAAACGGTTAGTGGACGACCTATTGTCTCAGGGGTGGGTTCACTAACCGAACCTTTGTCTCAATATGTAGACTGGCTGCTGAGGCCGCTACTCAAAAAAGTACCATCCTACATCAAAGACTCTAATCAATTTGCTATGGTGCTGGATCAGTTTGAATGGAGGCCAAGTTATAAACTGGCCTCCATAGATGTTGAAAGTTTATTCACTAGGATACCTCAGCAGCTAGCAGTGACCGTCATTCGGGAAATTCTAGCAGTAGATGGACAGGACTCAGAAATGATTGATTTAGTCTCAGAGGCCCTATGTTTTATCCTGTCCCATAATGCATTTGAATTTGGGGACACCTGGTATAGGCAGTCAGAAGGTAAGGCGATGGGTACACCCGTCTCTTGTACCCTGGCTGGCTTATTCCTAGCACATTTGGAAGATAAATTAGTGTACAGCTCTAGTAATCCATATCTGAAATTTATTAAACTATATGCTCGCTTTGTGGATGACGTCTTTATAATATGGGAAAGTGATGAAAAAAATTTCGGATCTTTTGTTGGTTTTTTGAACAGTGCCAACCAACACAATATGATATTCACTTCTGTCTTTGGTGACCAATCCCTCTAGTTTTTAGATATGAAAATCCAGATTGAAAATAACAACATTGTAAGATCCCTGTATCGGAAACCAACCAGCTCTAATTCATTGCTGCACTTTAACAGTGCGCATCCCATACACACAAGGAACGCACTCCCGTATAGTCAAATGTTAAGAATTAAACGAATGAATAACAAAAAAGAAAACTTTGACAGACAATATCAACAATTAGAGAATAATTTGCGGGCAAGGGGTTACCCTGAAAATGTGCTAAAAGAAGCTGGTGACAGACTAAATGAAACACAGTCTGATAGGATAAATAAGATAGATTCCCGAAAAAACGAAACAGCTGGCAAGAGATTTATATTCTCTTTTAAATATGGACCAATGTATAAAAAAATAACAAATGCAGTGAGAAAACACTGGCATATCCTGGAAAAAGACAGAGACTTGGGAGCAAAACATATAGGCCCCCCCCTGTTCGCATACAGAAGATGCCATAACTTGGGGGATTTGGTCATCAGGTACAGGATTGAACCTAAAAAACAAAAAACATGGCTGGAGAGCCATAGACCGGTTGGCAACATCCGGTGCAGAAACTGCAAATTCTGTTCAGCGCATAGAACGGAAAACCCAGTAAAAATAGGGGGTGTTGAATGTAATGTACACTCATATATCAGCTGTAAATAGAAGTGGGTGGTATATGCGGTTTTCTGTACTTGTATGCGGTATTATATCGGAAAAACTGTGAGGGAACTGTACGTGAGATTCAGAGAGCACTACAAATCTGTAGAGACAGGAGTGGGTTGCACAAGACTTATTCAACATGTACGGGAATACCATAATGTAAACGCTGATGTGCTGACATTCACAGGCTTAGAACGGGTGACTCCATCACGTCAAGGTGGTGACACCCATAAACAACTCCTGCAGCGCGAAAGCACATGGATTAATAATACAAAAGCTTGTGGACCAATGGGATTAAATGAGCGAAATGATTTATTTCCTTTTCTTTAGAAAATCTAAAAAACCTAATAATATAATATATAACCCCTATTAGGGTATTGATCCCGTTGATCCTTGTGTTATCGTGTTCTAAGCAGGAATTTAATACGGATTCTTGACATTGTTTAGTCAATAATCTGAGATATGTATAAATTTGGTAAATTTTGACTGAGCCTGTGGATGAAAGCACGTAAAGGGTAAAAAAAATAAATAAATTTATTTATATATAGAAAAATGTGTATATATATATATATATATATATATATATATATATATATATATATATATATATATATTTATATATATATATATATATATATAATATATATATATATACACACAGTTAGGGCCAGAAATATTTGGACATTGACACAATTTTCGCGAGTTGGGCTCTGCATGCCACCACATTGGATTTGAAATGAAACCTCTACAACAGAATTCAAGTGCAGATTGTAACGTTTAATTTGAAGGGTTGAACAAAAATATCTGATAGAAAATGTAGGAATTGTACACATTTCTTTACAAACACTCCACATTTTAGGAGGTCAAAAGTAATTGGACAAATAAACATAACCCGAACAAATAATTTCTATTTTCAATATTTTGTTGCGAATCCTTTGGAGGCAATCACTGCCTTATGTCTGGAACCCATGGACATCACCAAACGCTGGGTTTGCTCCTTCTTAATGCTTTGCCAGGCCTTTACAGCCGCAGCCTTCAGGTCTTGCTTGTTTGTGGGTTTTCCGTCTTAAGTCTGGATTTCAGCAAGTGAAATGCATGCTCAATTGGGTTAAGATCTGGTGATTGACTTGGCCATTGCAGAATGTTCCACTTTTTTGCACTCAGGAACTCCTGGGTAGCTTTGGCTGTATGCTTGGGGTCATTGTCCATCTGTACTATGAAGCGCCGTCCAATCAACTTTGCAGCATTTGGCTGAATCTGGGCTGAAAGTATATCCCGATACACTTCAGAATTCATCCGGTTACTCTTGTCTGCTGTTATGTCATCAATAAACACAAGTGACCCAGTGCCATTGAAAGCCATGCATGCCCATGCCATCACGTTGCCTCCACCATGTTTTACAGAGGATGTGGTGTGCCTTGGATCATGTGCCGTTCCCTTTCTTCTCCAAACTTTTTTCTTCCCATCATTCTGGTACAGGTTGATCTTTGTCTCATCTGTCCATAGAATACTTTTCCAGAACTGAGCTGGCTTCTTGAGGTGTTTTTCAGCAAATTTAACTCTTGCCTGTCTATTATTGGAATTGATGAATGGTTTGCATCTAGATGTGAACCCTTTGTATTTACTGTCATGGAGTCGTCTCTTTACTGTTGACTTAGAGACAGATACACCTACTTCACTGAGAGTGTTCTGGACTTCAGTTGATGTTGTGAACGGGTTCTTCTTCACCAAATAAAGTATGCGGCGATCATCCACCACTGTTGTCATCCGTGGACGCGCAGGCCTTTTAGAGTTCCCAAGCTCACCAGTCAATTCCTTTTTTCTCAGAATGTACCCAACTGTTGATTTTGCATGTCTGCTATCTCTCTGATGGATTTTTTCTTTTTTTTCAGCCTCAGGATGTTCTGCTTCACCTCAATTGAGAGTTCCTTTGACCGCATGTTGTCTGGTCACAGCAACAGCTTCCAAATGCAAAACCACACACCTGGAATCCACCCCTGACCTTTTAACTACTTCATTGATTACAGGTTAACGAGGGAGACGCCTTCAGAGTTAATTGCAGCCCTTAGAGTCCATTGTCCAATTACTTTTGGTCCCTTGAAAAAGAGGAGGCTATGCATTACAGAGCTATGATTCCTAAACCCTTTCTCCGATTTGGATGTGGAAACTCTCATATTGCAGCTGGGAATGTGCACTTTCAGCCCATAATATATATATATAATTGTATTTCTGAACATGTTTTTGTAAACCGCTAAAATAACAAAACTTGTGTCACTGTCCAAATATTTCTGGCCCTAACTGTATACATTATATATATATATATATATATATATATATATATATATATATATACATAATTTTTTTTTTTTTTTTAATATTAAAAAGAAAAATTAAAATATAGTGATTGGGAATTATACCCGGCATATACTGGTGATGCATGAGAAGAATATAGTGATTCTAGTGGACTGAATTCCATTTAGGTCCAGGGACAGACTGCGGGATTAGCAATTGCTACTCAAGCAGTTTTCCCATACAAGTGGTAGAGGACTTTTTACTATAGACATGTTGGTATCGGAGTATCATCTAGAACAGGGGTCTCAAACACGCGGCCCCCGGGCCGCAAGCGGCCCGCCAGGCTTCCCACTGCGGCCCGGGGCACCTTGAAGAAATAACATGCCCCGGGCCATTGTGAAGGGAGCCGCCGCGGTACCCGCTTTATAGTGACTTACGGGTACCGCTGAAACAAGTGCCATGATCGCGCCTTTACATTCAATCAAGTAGGCGGCCGGCGGACCAATCAGAAGCCTCCTGTCACAGGAGGAGGCCGGTGGACCAATCAGAAGCCTTCTGTCACAGGAGGCGGCCGGCGGACCAATCAGAAGCCTCTTGTGACAGGAGGCTTCTGATTGGTCCGCCGGCAGCCTCCTGTGACAGGAGGCTTCTGATTGGTCCGCCGGCCGCCTGCTTGCTTGAATGTACAGGCACAATGGCACTTGTTTCAGCGGTACCCGGAAGCCACTATAAAGCGGGTACCGCGGCGGCTCCATGGCCCAGGGCATCATTAAGCTGTGTGAGAGTGAGAGTATATGTGTGAGTGTATTTGTGTGTATATGTGAGTGTGTATGTGTATATGTGTTTGTGTATATGTGAGTGTGTGTATGTGTATATGTGAGTGTATTTGTGTGTATATGTGAGTGTGTGTATGTGTATATGTGTGAGTGTATTTGTGTGTATATGTGAGTGTGTGTATGTGTGAGTGTATTTGTGTGTATATGTGAATGTGTGAGTGTGTATGTGTGAGTGTATTTGTGTGTATATGTGAGTGTGTGTGTGTATATATGAGTGTGTATATGTGAGTGTGTGTGAATATTTCTGAGTTAGTGTGTATATGTGTGAGAGTGTGTATATGTGTGAGTGTGTGTGTGTATTCCCGTGGCACATCGCCGGTGGCTGGTGCTGGTGAACCGCTTGGTGCCGCCTAATGCTGGGTGCTGGCAGCTGCCACCTGGTGCTGGCGGCTGGTGCCTGGTGCTGGCGGCTGGTGCCTGGTGCTGGCGGCTGCCGCCTGGTACCTGGTGCTGGCGGCTGCCGCCTGATACCTGGTGCTGGCGGCTGCCGCCTGGTGCCTGGTGCTGGCGGCTGCCGGGTGCTAGAGGCCGCTGGGTGCTGGTGGCTACCATGTGCCGCTTAATGCCGCGTGCTGACAGCTGCCACGTGGTGCTGGCGGCTGCCAGGTGCTAGCGGCCACTGGGTGCTGGCGGCTGCCGCCTGATGCTGGCGGCTGCCAGGTGCTAGCGGCCACTGGGTGCTGGCGGCTGCCGCCTGGTGCTTCCGGGTGCTAGAGGCCACTGGGTGCTGGCAGTTGCCAGGTGCCGCTTAATGCCGGGTGCTGGCAGCTGTCAGCTGCCAGCTGCCACCTGGTGCTGGCAGTTACCAGGTGTTAGCGGCCACTGGGTGCTGCCGAGTGCCGCCTAATGCCGGGTGATGGCAGCTGCCGGTTGCCACCTGGTGCCGCCTCCCAGGTGCTGCCAGGTGCCGCCTAGTGCTGGCAGCTACCGCCGGGTGCTGCCGGGTGCCACCTCCTGGGTGCTGGCGGCTGCCGGGTGCCAGCAAATGCCAGGTGCTGTCAGCTGCCGGATGCTGCCGGCTGCAGGCTGGTGACGGCAAGTGGGAGACCGGGAGCCACAGAGGAAGAAGCGGCCGGGATGAGAAGAGTGGAGTCAGGTAAGGCGCTGTTACAGCCGAAGATAGCAGCCTGGGGGAAGGGGGGGGGGACGTGACCGCTGAAAGTGCCAAGGGCGGCAGGAACTCCAAATATGGCCCTATGTAAGTGTGTCAATGTGTGAGTGTGTGTGTTTGTGTGAATATGTCTGAGGATGTATGTGTGAGTGTGTGTGAGTGTGTATGTGAGTGTGCGGGTGTGTATATGTGTGAGTGTGCGGGTGTGTATATGTGTCAATGTGAGCGAGAGAACAAAAAGAACAGAGACCAGGTTGCGAGGACATCTCTACAAAAAGGTATTGGGATGGGGGACATTACTGCAAGATGACAAGGGAGGGAACATTACTAAAAGATGGGGACATTACTACAAAATGAGGACTAGGATGGGGACCAGGATGGGGCATTACTACACATATGGACCAGGAAGGAACATTACTACAAGATGGAGACCAGGGCCGGGGGCATTACTACAAGACGAGGACCAGGATGGGGGTCATTAATATAGGATGGGAACATTACTACATATAGGGACCAGGGAGGAACATTACTTTAAAAAGGGCACCAGGATGGGGACATTACTACAAGACGGGGACCAGTTTGGGGACATTAATATACAATGGGGACATTCCTACATAAAGGAGATTAGGGTGGGAACATTCCTACAAGAAGATCAGGATTTGTACTTTACTAGATTGAGCAAAAAATTCTGGTATTGCTAAAATGTCACTAAGGGTACCGTTACACGTCGCAACATTGCATGCAGTTTCACAGGCAATTTGCTGGTTGCAGTGAAATCATGGACACATTGTTCCATTTGTACACAGCCACAAAATAGAACAATGTGTCCATGATTTCACTGCAACCAGCAAATTGCCAGTGAAATTGCATGCAATGTTGCGATGTGTAACGGTACCCTTAGTCCTACAAGCAATGCGGCCCCCCGATACCAATTTTTTTCTACATGCGGCCCACCAACCCAGCTGAGTTTGAGACCCCTGATCTAGAAGTAATACGATACCTGCAGGGATAGCATGAGGAAACCAAGTGAAGTAATGCACTGACCTGCACATAATATATGCTAAAATGAAACACATTTATGCTCAATGTATATAGATTTATAATGATCTAGCGCTCACAGTGTCATTTTTGTAAATTAATACCTGTTTTTATCATGTGTCACTTATTAAGCACTTTTGTATTATACGGTGCGGCGATGACGTCATTTGACCGGCCCCTATATAAGGGCGGAAGTGACGTCACACGCCAGACATTGAGGTCCGTGGAAGGGGTAGGAGCCCCGAAACGGAGATCCGTCATCTCTGCTGTCTCTGCGCCCCCTCCCTTCCGAGTGGGACCCTGGAATGAGGATACCCAAATAAAGCACCTTTGAAACACGCCCGGTGAGTGCCGCTATCTTTTTTCCTTTTTATGCTATATTGATGTGATATATAGCGGGCACCCAGAGGCGGTCAGCATTGCCCCACCTCGCATATACCCATATGATGAAAAATAAGCACTTCTCCTAACTTAGCAGTGCCCAGTGAACGGACTCTTTTTGATTACTGAACATATATATATTTTACCTAAGCGCTGGGTGTCCGTGCCTATGAGCTTGAGATCGGTGGTCATTCGGCGTATTGTGCGGCTGTGACGAAACTAGGTCGTGTGGCATACAGTGAAAGAAGGAAAAGTTAGATGACTTCAAGCTAAGGAACGGGTTTTTATGGAAATATGAATAAGCTAGGCGGGTTGATCCCTAATTTATTAAAATGAAAAAGTCCAGAAGAAGGATATGTGAGGAAAAGGGGAAAGAAAAAGGAAGAAAAGAAGTGGTATACCTATTGATATAAATAACGTGGACAGGACTACATACTGAGAATGACTATCACTGGAACGTGTCCCACATTATCACCTCTATGTAAACTGAGTGGTAAACAGAGATATGTGGAGATATATACCTTAGCACAGAAAGAGCGTCTTGTAATGAAAACTGCAGTTTATAGGCAATTTATCTGTACTGTAGCAGTCAATTTCCAAGAACTCCCTGTATGTGAGAGTAGGGTTCTATATAAGTATATCTGGGTAGGCAACGTAGTTTAAAATAGGAAATATCACCAAAGGGATTATCTAGAGAGTTTGAAGAAATTATATCCTGCTTGGAATGAATGTGGTGTCTAGAGAGGATCCTCTCTAGACTATCTGTGTAGATAAATCCTTGAAAAAGGCCGGTTAGGCCGAAACGTCGGATTTTGCTGGTGAATGTCCAATAAAATTCATCCTTTTTTGCACTTATTCATGGTCTTCTATTCATTGGTGTGCTGAGGTTACATAATTCTATTCTATAGTGCTGAGAGGTGGGCAGGATGATGGGCGGGGAGAGCAGGGGAAAAGTTATTATTATTTTGCACTTATTCATCCTTTTTTGCACTTATTCATGGTCTTCTATTCATTGGTGTGCCGAGCTTACATAATTCTATTTTGGTCATTTTTTGCCTCTGAGCACCCTATGAAGGGGTCGAGCCCAAACATCTCCACCTCTCAGAACTGGCTTCAGTACTGAGAGGTGATGGGAGAGGTTAATATTATATTAATTTAAACAACAGGCCTAAGTGATCACTGGCCGCAGCTTCAGCCTGCTCCAAAGCCGTTGCCCCCCCCAGCGCAGCCCTAAAACCATATATCCGGAGTATAAGGGTATGTGCACATCTGACGTTTCTGCATCTTTGCAGACCGACCGGGAACCGGTGGAGAATGGCAGATACTGAGTTTTCTGAACTCGGCAGTGTCCCTGGTTTTGTTAGCGTTTTGCTAATGATTTGCAATCGGGTTATTAGCGTTTGTACAGCGTGTTCTAGGCGATTTCCCCGGCGTTTTTGTTAGCGAGTTCCAGACTGGTCTTTGGTGCACTTGTTCAGCTGGAACCGCTGGAAAAACGCTGAAAAGAAGTCACTTGCTCTATCTTTGAAAACCGGTGGAAAACGGTGAATAAACTGAAAACGACCAGAAAAAAACCGTTCTAATGTAGACAGCGTTTTCTAAACTCCATTGACTAGCATGTTAATCCAACAGGAGGGTAGGATTAACATAAATTAACATAAAACTCAGCGGAAACCGCCGACGGAAAACGTTCAAAAACAGCCCACAAAACGACTGATGTGCACATACCCTTAGACTCACCCCTTCCCACTTGCGTCCAAATTTTTAAGGCAAAAAAGATCATCTTATAGTCTGAAAAATATGATACTTACTAATGTATGTTCGCAGTAGTTTGTGTTATAAGGTGTTAGAACAGTGTTTCTCAAGTCCAGTCCTCAGGACCCACCAACACGTCGTGTTTTCAGGATTTCCTAAAGGTACCGTCACACTCGGCAATTTTGCAAGCAATTTCACTGGCAATTTGCTGGTTGCAGTGAAATCATGGATACATGGTTCCATTTCTACACGGCAACAAAACAGAACCATGTATCCATGATTTCACTGCAACCAGCAAATTGCCAGTGAAATTGCTTGCAAAATTGCCGCGTGTGACGGTACCTTTAGTATTGCACAGGGGTTGGAATTATCCCCAGTGCAGGTGATTAAACTATCACCTGTGCAATACTAAAGAAATCCTGAAAACATGACCTGTTGGTTGGTCCTGAGGACTGGAGTTGAGAAACACTGTGTTAGAAGGTATTATTCTGTCACATAGGCCCCTCAAAGTCACTTCATATGTGATGTGGTCCCTAAAAAAGTGACTTTGTAAATTTTGTTGGAAAAATGAGAAATTGCTGGTAAACGTTGAATCCTACTAACTTTCTAACAAAAAAAAATTCTGTTTCCAAAATAGTGCTGATGTAAAGTAGACACATGAGAAATGTTTTTTATTAGCTATTTTGTATGATGTAACTCTCCAGTCAAGGGAATAGCTATTCTCCTTATGGAGATTAATTCTGCTTGCCAGCAATGTGGAGACTTTTAGCTGCAATGCTCCTCTGGGAAATATGTAAATTGTCTCTTCAGGGAGGAAGTAGACAAACTCTAGTGCCACCTATTGAAAGTAGCAATCCAAAAAGACAAAATTGACTCTTTAATGAGCCTTTAAATATGATTTAGGATTTATGCCAGATTCGGGCTCTGATATGGCCTACATCCTCATATTGAAAAGCTTGTTACAGGGACACGGTCAGGTTATTTTTCAGCACAGAGAATTAGTCCAGCTGTGTTAGGCTGGCTTCAGACTTGCGGACCCTCCGCAGAGTCCTGCGGAGGGGATCTGCAAGCTGACCGCAGCCCCTATGTTTATAATGAGAACGCACGGTCATGCGTAGGTCTGCTTATGACCGTGCGCTCTCATTCCCTGCAATATGTGATTTGTACTCAGGCGGATGCCCATGCACAAATCACACACAATCACACACTCTCGTCTTCACCAGGAACGCGACCATGTCGCGTTCCTGATGCGGACGAGAGTGTGTGATTTGTGCGTGGGCATCCGCCTGAGTACAAATCACATATTGCAGGGAATGAGAGCTCACGGTCATGAGCAGACCTACGCATGACCGTGCGTTCTCATTATAAACATAGGGGCTGCGGTCAGCTTGTGGATCCCTCCGCAGGACGCTGCGGAGTGTCTGCAAGTCTGAAGCCAGCCTAAAACTGTTATTTATTATGCACGCCTTATCAGCAGCTCTCTCCTCCCTCCTCCCTTTGCTCTGTATCAGGTTTCACTTTCAGGAGCTTCTGTTGAGGACATGTAGGGATAAGAGTTATTGCAGGTCTGCCTTACTTGATCTTGATGAAGTGTCTACTGCATTTGTTTATGTAAGCAGATATCCTGCTGTGCTGTGACAGATTCTGTGTTTTATTTGACCTCTTGCTTGCCTGCAAATAGGAGAAAAGAGGAGGATACAGCTCCCTTCTACTGATATCCTGTGCAGTGATGTGAATGTGTGACATGAATCTTCATCCTATGGGAAGTGGACAGCAGAGAACTAAGTGGATCATTCACTGTGATTGACAGATGGAATGAATCTCTTTATTTGAAGTTTACAGAGGATAGGCAGAAAATATAAATAAAAGAAATACATCAATAGAGAGAGTTTAGAGGGAGGAATTAGAAAATAACAGTTATATATGGATTTTTGACCTGACAGATTCCCTTTAAAGAGTCAGTTTTAACTTCTGGCCTTGCTACTTTCAATAGGTGGCACTAAAGTTTGTCTTCTTACAATTTGGACATTACTCTCCAGTTTAACGGTATAACAATTAAAAGTTTGAAAATTTCAGATTTCAAAATTTTCTCCAAATTCCTGTTTTTGTTTCTTAACAAATATAAAAATTATCAGCCTAAATTTACTGCTAACATGAAGTTCAATATGACACGAAAAAAACATTATCGAAATCACTGGAATCCGTTGAAGAGTTCAGAGTTATAACCTCATAAAATTACACTGGTCAGAATTGCAAAAAATGGCCTGGTCATTAGGATCAAAAAAGGCTAGGGGGTGAAAGGGTTAAAGAGGAACCTGTCATGCGGAAAAATGCTACTAACCTGAAGTAATGGGGTTAAACTGCATGTTAATAGCATTGTAAACCAGCCCAATGCACGCACATTAATCCCCACAAGGAATTTGAATCCCATCGTTAGAGATCTGGTTTCAGTCACGAGGGAGGTGCCTGTGCTGATTCAGTCACAGGTGTCTGTGCATGGAGAGTGTCGGCTGTAATTAGGCCCCCCACCCCCGCTCTAATGGCCACTTTACACACACCAACTTATCTGTCCAACTTCTGAACAACTTACTGGTTGCAGTGAAATCATAGACACATTGTCACATTTGTACACAGCCACAAAATGGAGCAATGTGTCCATGATTTCACTGCAGCCAGTAAGTTGTTCAGAAGTTGGACAGATAAGTTGGTGTGTGTAAAGTGGCCCTAACTCACAGCCACTTAGCATTAGAATCAGCTACCGGTCAGTGTGGTGTGTGTGGTTACAGCTGCTGCTCTACATGCATAGAGCAGAGACTAGACCAATGCCACCCCATGACTGAAGCCAGAATGCTGCCAGGAGGATTAAAGTTCCCTTACTCCCCACAGCGGGGTTCAATGTGCAGGTGCCAGGCAGGTTTTGAATGCTATTAACCTGCCGGTTAAGGCTACGTTCACACTTAGCGCTTTTGTGCACGCGCTTTTCTCCTAAAGCGCACCTGCGTCTGCCAGCAAAGTGAATGTACTTTAACTTTTGCCAAGCAGACGATGCGCAAATATAGGCTGTGCTTTTATGGGAGAAAATGTGCACTTTCAAGACCTGTGATCTGTGATTGGCTGGTCGCGATCATGTGATATGCATGATATACATGATTACGAGCAGCCAATCACTGATCTTGCAAGGTCCTTGAAGCACAATAGATGTGGGTGTCAATTTTTATTTTTTTAATACTATTTGTATGACTTTTATTTAGGTTTCGCAGTGTATATTAATACACTGCAAAAGCCAAAAGGGCTGTCACATATGTCACACAGGGGAGGAACACAGGTTTCTTCCTCCCCTGTGTGACATCACTTCCCCCTGCACTTTTGGGGAGACGTGCGGCCGTAAAAAAGGCGATGTGTGAACGTAGACTAACACTCTATCTCTAGGTTGATTGCATTTTTCAACGTGACAGGTTCACTTTTATAGATAAATGTATCTGTTGCTTGATGACAAACTACTATATTATGTGTATGGTTAGCTTAGGAAGAAGGAGTCAAAAACAGTCACTTAAAGGAATCCTGTCACCTCCAAAACACCTCCTAAGCTACCAAAACATTCACTAATCTCACACTCCTTCTGTCTTCTAAAAGCATCCTGTGAAAGTGCATAAAAACGTTTTAATACTCACTCATTAGGGATTATAATTAGCAGGGGCTATACTCTTTAGCCCTTAGGGTGTGTTGTTTTGCAGCCTGAATGATCCAGCCCTCTCTGTGCAGCTTCTGCTGTGAAGTGGAGCTGAAGGCAGGACTAATGATTTGTATTCTGTGAGTGACAGGGGGAGGGCAAATCAAACAGACAGAGAGAGGGTGGATCCTGGAGCCTGCAAAACAACACACCCTAAGGGCTAAAGAATATAGCCCCTGCTAATTATAATCCCTAATGAGTGAGTATTAAAACGTTTTTCTCCACTTTCACAGGATGCTTTTAGGAGACAAAGGGAGTGTGAGATTAGTGACAATATGCTGCAGGGACGTGTTTTGGTAGCTTAGGAGGCGTTCTGGAGGTGACAGGATCCCTTTAAAGGGGGATTCCCAAGTGTATAAATTGTCCCCTATCTAATGTATGGGGCATAACTTTCTGATCGCTGAGGTCTGACCACTGAGCAAATACCCTAAAATAAGTAAACAAATTTCAATTTATTTTAGGTTATCTTCTAATTTTTGTTTCTTTCTTTTCTTTGGTTATGCTGTTTTAGGCCTGTGCGAACATGCATCTACATACTGCATGCTTTTACTTGTGTTCCAGTTCAGTTTTTGGTTTTCTGTCTTAATGATAGCGTTAGCTGAGTGCAGTGCTCTTCAATCTCCGGTGCGCCCATTAAGTGATATTAACTGTAGTGCACATGATCAACCATTGCTCCAGTCAGCTATGACTTTTCAGAACCACAGTCCCCTAGATTCCTGGGCTACAGTGGTCAGACCACAGCGAGCTAAAACTAATGGGGTATGTGCCCACAGGAAGGTTATGCTGCATTTGAGATCAGGTTTAGCCTTGGTTTTATGTAAATCTATGCTAATCTAATCCTGAGTTTTTGGTTTCCAGTAAAACCTACCGTATTTTTCGCACTATAAGGCGCACCGGATTATAAGGCGCACCCTCAAAAAATGACTTTTAAGCCGTGTTGGTCCATATATAAGGCGCACCGGATTATAAGGCGCACCATATTACTATAAAAAAAATCCCTCTGTAGCCTCCCATCACCCTCCAGCATCCCTGTGTAGCCTCTCATCACCCTCCAGCATCCCTGTGTAGCCTCCCATCACCCTCCAGCATCGCTGTGTAGCCTCTCATCACCCTCCAGCATCCCTGTGTAGCATCCCATCACCCTGCAGTATCCCTGTGTAGCCTCCCATCACCCTCCAGCATCCCTGTGTAGCCTCCCATCACCCTCCAGCATCCCACACAGTCAGACACACTCAGACACACACTCAGACACACACTCAGACACACACTCAGACACACACTCAGACACACACTCAGACACACACTCTTACTGTACTGTGTGGCAAGGCACTCACTGCGCTGGAGCCCTCAGCCAATGACAGCGCTGGAGCCCACAGCCAATGACAGCGCTGGAGCCCACAGCCAATGACAGCGCTGGAGCCCACAGCCAATGACAGCGCTGGAGCCCACAGCCAATGACAGCGCTGGAGCCCTCAGCCAATCAGAGGCTATGGGCTGACGTCAGCTGGCCTCAGATTGGCTCCAGGCTCCTGGGCGGAGCTGTGATTGGCTGATGGGCTCCTGGGCTGTGAGCGCGCCCGATGCAGCGGCGGCACCGGACACGACAGCGGGGACGGCGGCTGGTGATCACGTCCCCGCTCAGTGATGTGAGGCAGGCACCGGCACCGGCACCAGCATGGATGGTGGGGACGGCGGCTGGTGATCGCGTCCCCGCACAGTGATGTGAGGCAGGCCCCGGCACCAGCATGGATGGTGGGAATGGCGGCTGGTGATCGCGCCCCCGCACAGCGATTCCAGGCGGGCACCGGACAGAGGGGGATGGCGGGAACGGAGGATATTGCGGCACAAAGGTATGCCTTATTTTCTGGGGGGTGCGAAATTTTCCCGAAAAAATCCGTATAGTGCGGAAAATACGGTATATGTGCAGGGAAAAGCTTCCACACACATTGGTTTTTGTTCTCTGGAGACAGTGTAAACACCAAAAGATTTGCTGCATTTTTGTTTTCCAGCAAAGCCTATGTGATTCCAGGATTAGCTGGCTTTTGTTTGGTGAAGAAAGTGGAAACATCTCAGGATGTGCTGTGTTTTAGAAAGAAAAAGCATGTCAATTCTTCTCTACACCTGTGGTATAAAAACTGTGTGTGAAAGCTTTTCCCTGATCACATAGGTTTTGATGGAAACCAAAAACTCAGAATTAGATTAGCATAGATTTACATAAAACCAAGGCTAAACCTGATCTCAAACACTGCACAACCTTCCTGTGGGCACATACCCTTCCATAGGACTGAGTGTAACCTTTATACTTGAAATTACCCTTTCAACTGATTAGACAATTTACAAAATATTCTCTTTTTAGACATGCATTGTGAACTCTTTACCATGATAATACATCTCTATTCCTGTTTATTTATTTTGTATTTTTTTTATAGGTTACAAGATCATTGGTTATGACAAGCATGTCTGCTGAGTAAGTTTCTCCTCTCCATTCCTGCTCTGTATTTTTTGCATGATGTCCAGCAATGGTTTTCTTCGAATAGAAGAACTATTAGTGAATTCTCTGTATAATCTGTTGACAACTGAAAGCTTGTGATGACGATTGCTGTACAAGACTGTACAATTCCAGCTTGCCAGGTTTGATATAATTGCAGATGTTTTAATGTAGATGGAAAAAGGAACGAGTCAGTGGCTGCACTTACACTTGTACCTTTAATGGAGGGATAATTATGTCTTAATAAATTAGCACCTATCTAAAGGCTCACAATATGATATCAGTAACAATATAGTTAATACGTCACAGCTTTTCAGTCGTTCTAACAACATCGTTCAGTGTGACATGTACAAACGATCAACGATAATCGGGCAGATCGTTGATGGCAGGTTGGTGAACTGGACCTTTAACCAACCGATGAGCGTTTGTTTAACCTGCAGCATGGGTGTAACGATGTCGTTAACAACCTCGCCTGTTGAGAACTGAAGGACATAGGCGAGCTAACGACCACAAGTATCTTTTGCTTGTCGCGGTATCGTTGCTGCATTGTTAACGAGATCTATACGTGTGACATTTCACTAGCGATCATTGAACGTCGTTCTAGCGATCTAGGTCAAGTTGGATCGTTGGTCGGTTTACCGACACGTTGAAGCGTGAGACGGGGCCTTTATGAATACACAAAAACTGTGAGATTGGTATGGGTCGCCCCTCTGGGGTCCATCTGATCACCCATTAGCCCTGATGTAACAAATAAAAGCCGAGCACTGTGCTTAATTTGGTAAGTTTTGTCAGTGTATAGACCATATGGAAAAAGGTCTAAGGGTACCGTCACACCTGGCGATATCGGCGGAGATATCACCGGCGACGCTCTGGGGCGCACATGTTTTTGGGCGCCCCGCCAGCGTCGCCGTTGCGTGTTAAAACGCGGCGATACCTCCACCGACACACCGGCGATGTTACATGCGCCGTAGCCGCTGGGGTGTCCACAAACCCCAGCGGCGATCCTGTAACATGGGAACCTATGGCTCCCATTGCCTGTAACATCGGCGATCGCCATGTTACATGGGGCGATGTGTACACATTGCCCCAGAGTGCTCGCCTGGTTTCAGAGCAGTGCTGAGAAACCAGGCGACCACTCTAAGGCGATTTTTAGCGCCGACATCACCTCTTTGCACTAGGCGACGCAGTGTCACTGGCGATAGGCCACACCCCTGCGTTGCCTATGTAATTGGCGCCGATATCGCCAGGTGTGACGGTACCCTTACAGAAGCCTGTCAACCAGATGAAGATTAGTGGGGGTCTTAGTGGCAGGACCAACAATGGTACAATAATTATTACCAATTCTTTGGATGGTTTATGTGATGGGTGCACCAATTTGAATCCATGAGAATTATATGAAGCAAAGTTTAAGTATAGGAATGATAGAATATAAAATTAAGCCCTTTTAATCTGAACCAATATAGAGCAGGATATTGTTACATGATATCTGAACCACAGTGATTTAGTAATAGATTAAATTACATTTCTTACAATTAAATCTTTATTTTTCTTTCATTTTAATAT
Organism: Allobates femoralis; assembly: GCA_033576535.1. Lineage (NCBI taxonomy): Eukaryota > Metazoa > Chordata > Amphibia > Anura > Aromobatidae > Allobates > Allobates femoralis. The sequence goes on along the minus strand of JARQOC010000001.1, from coordinate 227,999,406 downwards.
TTTTGATTAAACTTGCTAAGTTCAAATGGAGTCGCCTAAGGGCTGCTCACCCTGAGAGCAAGGTGGATAAGCAAGATATGTTCTTTGGAATGTGGAGCACTAATGACTAAGGATACCAACACATTTATTAGACTAAGGATGTCCCGTCTCTGAATTGCATTTGATCTTGCATAAAGAATGGTATAAAGAATACTCTAGAATCTTATTAATGCAACTCTTAAATGTGACACACGTATACATTGTTTCATATCAATATTTTAGTATTTAGAATATAGATTGTATAGATAGAATACATTTACATTTCATAACACGTTTTTTTTAATATATTTTTTGAATTTTATTAATTTATATAAATAATAACCATGTTTTAAAATATTATCAAAAAATTCTCATTATTATGCATAAACCGTAAGTTTTGTTTTGTGTTTAATTAGAGTCATAATACAATGAGGCTAATTTTATCAATGTTAGATTTTTAGATTCCAGAAAGTCACCTGGGGAAGCTCTTAAGCTCATATAACATATTAGTTTAAAGGGTTATTGCCACTGAATATACCTTATCCATAGATTTCTGGGGGTCTGCCCTCTGGGGTCTACAGCAATTTGTGGATCTAAAACCCTGAGCACAGGCCTCTGCAACCTCATCTTAAATGGAGCAGACTTGTACATGTTTGAATTTGACTCTGTTCATTGTCAATTGAACTATACGAAATGTAGAATGTACAGTGCTTCGTCTGTCCCATAGAGATTGAATGAAGTGGAAATGAAGCATGTGCTCTTCCGCTTCATTCATATATATATATAGATAACCTTGGCACACGGTATATGAAAAAACGGAAACTTCTTTCATTCAAAACAGTGATTTTTATTGAATCATCAGTCAAAAAATAATAGACGTTTCGGCTGGCTTGCCTTTCTCAATTAGACTGACTGTAGATAGAAAACAAAATTTTGTACATCATTACAGTTTGTACATAATCCATCTTAATAATGTACGGAACATCCTCTATCATAATTGAATAAATGTTGTACACATAGAAGCTATTACTTGAACCCATATGCAACCGAATAAACCTTAATCAAAGCAACATGGGGAAAAAATACCTCTACGAAAAAAACGTAACCCCCTTCCAGAGGGATTAGGTGGCCCCTTAATATGTCTTGGTCCACCGAAACGGAATTAAAATATGTCAAAAAATAATATATTTTAACTGAAGGGATCAGTTAGACATACCTCTACACATGGGGTAAATAATGTAGTATATACCTATTGTCTCATAGAAGGTTCATGTAGTATGGCAACTTATAATAGGGTAATCCAAAACCCTTCCGCTTCATTCAGGCAGGGGCTGCAAGTCCTATTCTTTGGGGCGCCAGTGCTCCAATCCCAGGATCATTGGGGTGGTCCCATCAGTCACACCCTTCCCCCAGCGATCAGTAGATTATTGACTATGCTATAGATTGGAGATAACATGTTATTTCGAGAATCCTCTAGAGTGCTGTTGCATTTAAGAACTTGGAATAATTTGGAACATTCCTTATAGTCCTAATTAATGACGAGGTAGTATGGTATCCCTGACTATTATACTACGTTTCCAAAGTCCAACTCCTCCAAAGAGAGCCTTCTCTTCACATGAAGTACACCTATTGTATTAGAGGAAATGTACACACTTCTTCAAATTGTACAATAAGAAACTTTATGCCACAGTCAAATGTAGCTAGCGACTGTTGCCTACACCTGTCCCAATATTAACTTATTTAAAGGGAACCTGTGAGCTCGTTTTTACCCCCAAATCTATCACTACCTGTCCCTGCAGCTTCATAACACATCTCTAACCATCCCTATCTTACCTAAAACTGTCCTATAATGTTTGTAAAAAATGAGTTTGATACTTGCATCTCCGTATGGTAATTAGTCTTTGTTACTACATATGTAGTCTGACTGGGTGGTCTTCATGGCTGAATTCTCTCCCCCCTCGATGCTGGTATCACGCCTCGATGGATGTGATCATTCGGGCAGGAGCGCGCTCCTGATTCAAAATTCTTGTTCCTCCTTCCAGGTGTTTCCAGTCCTGCACAGTGTCTGTAGTGTATTGGAGTACAGGCCGGCTCCAGAGCATGCGCAGTGTGCATTCCTAATCCAGCCCGTACACCTGATAATCCCCCACAATGCACCAGACCAGAAATGACATGTGGCCTGCAGCTCGTCATACCCGGAAGAAGGAACAAGAATTTTGAATTGGGAGCGAGCGCAGTCCTGACTGAAAGATTGTGCTCCAGACTGAATGATCGCACGCACTTGGGCGTAATCCCAACATCAAGGGGGGAGAATACAACCGTGGAGACCACCCAGTCAGACTATATATGGAGTCTAAAAGGCTAATTACCATACGGAGATGTAAGTATCAATCTCTTTTTTTTTTTTTTACAAACATTATAGGACAGTTTTAGGTCAGACAGGTACGGTTAGGGATGTGCTATGAAGCTGCAGGGATAGGTAGTGATAGGTTTGGGGTGAAAACGATCTGGCAGGTTCCCTTTAACAGTGACTACAGGTAGAAGTTTCATAGACAACTGTTATTTGCCTTTCAGTATTTAGTTAAGTTTGACTTTTGTTTGGGGAAACCTCTTATTTGGTTTAGAAAAATACTTCCTTTAACATAGTGCCAAGATTGCAAAAGATGGCCAGCTGCTTATACTAATGTTATTTGCTATGTTGTCTTTTTGACGTTGACAGACAAACATGTTTTCCTCTTGCCTATAGCTAGATGGATCTTTCCTGATTTGGCTCTGTGTAAATCACAATGTCCTTAAGGATGGTTTGCTTGCTTTTATAGATTATCATTATACTGTATGTTATTTAATAAGAGTGCAATCCAGGTGATCACACAACCTCTTTACCAATGGGACACACAATGGGATTTTGTTTTACTTGGTGAAACCATGACATTTCAGGTCATATAAATGTCATTTTTTTGCACCTTTTATTCACAAATAAGGACTTGACTTGACCTTGGGAGTTGATAATTCATTTTCAGCAAAATATTAGTAGTAAAAATACTCTTCTCCTTCTTTCATATGCAGGGCAACTCATAGCAGTTGCTCTATGTCAACCAAGATATTTGCCATAACCCCTAAGTTTTTAAAGTAAAACTCAGACAAGAAATCATAATTATAGGGATTTACATTCGCTCTAGAGTTGAGACTTTATTACCATAGCCCGCCCTCTGACATTTAACTTGATCTAATAACAAAAATTGTATTTACTTTTAAGATAGTGGTTTGCCTCAAAAATTCAACAGTTCTTGGTCAACCGGTATTTCCCATAAACATGCACAGTTCATAAGGAAGATGGAGTCAAGCGGCTTCCAGGCCCTCCTTATACAATCTCGTACTGCAGCTGAATTTTCTCCTGCTCATTCTTTGTTGTCCATTAAGTCAGTCATCAAAGGTCAGTTATGATGCCTCACATAAAGATTAGATTGTTGTCAGGGTCAGAAAACATTCAATATTGAACATAGGACTGCATGGCCAATAAATATTGTTCTCTTTATCACATACAGTGCCTTGTGAAAGTATTCGGCCCCCTTGAACTTTTCAACCTTTTGCCACATTTCAGGCTTCAAACATAGATATAAATTCTAATATTTTTGTGAACAATCAACAATAAGTGGGACACAATCGTGAAGTGGAACGAAATTTATTGGATATTTTAAACTTTTTTAACAAATATAAAACTGAAAAGTGGGGTGTGCCATATTATTCGGCCCCCTTGAGTTAATACTTTGTAGCGCCACCTTTTGCTGCGATTACAGCTGGAAGTCACTTGGGGTATGTGTCTATCAGTTTTGCACATCGAGAGACTGAAATTCTTGCCCATTCTTCCTTGCAAAACAGCTCGAGCTCAGTGATGTTGGATGGAGAGCGTTTGTGAACAGCAGTTTTTAGCTCTTTCCACAGATTCTCGATTGTATTCAGGTCTCGACTTTGACTTTGCCTTTCTAACACCTGGATACGTTTATTTTTGAACCATTCCATTGTAGATTTTGCTTTATGTTTGGGATCATTATCTTGTTGGAAAATAAATCTCCGTCCCAGTCTCGGGTCTTTTGCAGACTCCAACAGGTTCTCTTCCAAAATGGTCCTGTATTTGTCTCCGTCCATCTTCCCATCAATTTTAACCATCTTCCCTGTCCCTGCTGAAGAAAAGCAGGCCCTACCCATGATGCTGCCACCACCATGTTTGACAGTGGGGATGGTGTTTTGAGGGAGATGAGCTGTGTTGCTTTTACGCCAAACATATCGTTTTGCATTGTGGCCAAAAAGTTTGATTTTGGTTTCATCTGTCCAGAGCACCTTATTCCACATGTTTGGTGTGTCTCCCAGGTGGCTTGTGGCAAACCTCAAACGAGACTTTTTATGGATATCTTAGAGAAATGGCTTTCTTCTTGCCACTCTTCCATAAAGGCCAGATTTGTGCAGTGTATGACTGATTGTTGTCCTATGGACAGACTCTCCCACCTCAGCTATGGCTTTCTACGGCTCATCCAGAGGGATCATGAGCCTTTTGGCTGCATCTCTGATCAGTCTTCTTCTTGTTCGAGATGAAAGGTTAGAGGGACGGCCAGGTCTTGGTAGATTTGCAGTGATCTGATACTCCTTCCATTTCAATATGATCACTTACACAGTGATTCTTGAGATGTTTGTGAAATCTTTTTGTATCCCAATCCGGCTTTAAACTTCACCACAACAGTATCTCGGAAAGTTCAAGGGGGCCGAATGCTTTCAGAAGGCACTGTATGTGAAGGATACAATTACAATTTTTTAGAGTTATGCACCACAATTGTATGCCATACTTTGTCCTACTTATGCTCTACATCTAAAGAAGCATTCACATTAACTTTTTTTTTTTGCTGTAAATCTGTGTATATGTGCATGTTATCATGATTCTTCCATTGCGTTCAGGGTGTGCTGAGCTGGGTGATTGACAGCTTAATTATTTTATCTGGAGATGGGATGTGCTGGGATGTTGGTTCTCTTATTGACAGCTCAGTCACCCAATCTCTTTCTAGCTTGTGCTGAAATACTGCAGATGCTCCTTGTCTCATTTAATTGCTCAGCCTTTTAGCTCTGCAGTTTATTCCAGATCGCTGCCAGTCTTCGTTTCAGCTCTGAGGTGCTATGTTGGTCTCTTGAACCTGTGCTCTGGGAATAAATCTTTTACTGCCTGAACTTGCCTGTGTTTGACCATTCTTTTGTCTTGTCTTTCTGTTCTGATCCACTCTCTTCCGGGTAACTGACCTCGGACCATGACTTTAGTATGCCTCTGTTTTATCACCTCTTTCTTGACGTGTTCTCCTGGTATGTGACCTGAATGTTTAACTATTCTACTACTTCTTGTCTGTGTGGTGACACACATGTAATGTGTAGTACACGTGTAATGTACTGTCAATGTGTTAATATACTCACCTACGGCCCCCTTCTCCAGTATCTAGCGCACTCTCTGTCATTTCTTGAGTGACGTCACAGAGTCTTCATACTCTCTGGGTCATACTGTGATTTCTATGTATCTCTACAATGTTTTTAACAAAACATAATATTGCAACTACTGCATTATCATCTTTCCATGCCTAAGATTGTTATTCGTGTCCTGAAGACTTTCCAAGAGGTACACTTTCTCCTTGTGCAGAGCATCAAACTGGTGTAGGAAGACATATTGGCCATGCAATGATCCCCTGTAAAATTAGATATGCAATCTTTCACGGAGGAAGAGAGCAGTCTCTCTAGTACCACCTATTAGAAGTGGCAATCATAGCAGTCAAAATTGTCTCTTTAAAGGTGAGTGCCCACAATCAGGATTAGCAGCTTTTTGGACGCAACGTGTTTTGACTGCTTCCAAAATGCAGCTTTATACAGTACAAGCACAGTGGATGGAATTTATAAAACTCCCACACTCCTCTGTGCTTGTTTTTTCCGCAGTGTAAACTGACATGCGGCGCGGTTTCCTGAGCCACAGCATGTCAATTTAGGCTTGCGAAGACACAAGTGTTCTCAGCAGGAGAACATAGGGCAAATACATTGCACCCAGAGTCCTGATAGTCCTGATTGTGGGTATGGACGGTGTGTTCTCCCACAGAGAACACTGGTGTCTAGCAAGAAAAAACACTACGCGCAAAATGCTGCATTTCCTGATCGTGAGCATTTACTTGCCACTTGACTTGGGATATGTAGCTAAACCAAAAACTTTATTTGCAGACACGTGTTTTGCATTTTTACTGTTTTAAAAAAACTTGAAAAGATGTATCTGCTAATAAAGGCCAGGACTGATAGGCGGGAGGAGATGTATCTGCTAATAAAGGCCCGGACTGATAGGCGGGAGGAGCGGCACTTTTCCCTGTGGGCCGCCGAGTGTGGGGTGCGGGGACCACCCACTGGCATGCTTTAAATCATTTGCCACAGAGCGGCCGTGGCATTCAGGGGGTGTGACCATGGCCATGAAGGGGAGGGGCTATGGATGTGAAGGGGCGGGTCAGTTTCCCCAAAACAGGGCCCCACTCAGACCAATCAGGATTGTTAGGTGCAGATCCCGGGCCCTCCCAACAACTTCTTCATATCCCTGATCCCTCTCTGAGCTGATCACGTGACCCCTTAATGCCTCCTCTCAATGTGACATCATCACAGGTCCTGTGAGTACCACATTTATGGTATGATGTGTGTGTCTGTCTGAGTGTCTTTATGCCTGTCTGTGTATTTGACTGCGTCTGTCTGTCTCTACACAACACTATTCAGTATATACAGGTCCACACTACATGCTGTATTAGTGTGCCTATATACTGTATGTATATGGTGTAGACCTGTAATACAGTATAGTGTTGGTTATACAAGATATGCACCAGCACTCTAAGGGTCCTTTCACATCAACGTTTTTGCTGTTGTGCGGCTGATCAAGCAGATTTACCACATCTGCTGGATCTGCTGCCTAACAGTCGCATTTGCGCCGCCAATCCGCCAAGCCCCATGCATTGTCTGAGGGGCTTACGATCCAGTGCAGCAAGTGCGGTTATGCCGGATCCAGCGGATCCGGCACTTGCGACTGCGAAAAAGAAAGCTGCAGGCAGCAGGGATTTTTTGCGGCCGCAAGTGCCGGATCTGCCGCATCCGGCAGAACCGCACTTGCCGCATCGGACAGCAAGCCCCGTAGACAATTCATGGGGCTTGCTGGATCGGCCACAAACATCAGCAAAATGCTGATTTGAAAGGGTCCTCAGATGTGTATACAGCCAGTAATCTGAAATGTGTATCCAGCGGGCAGGCTGTAATGTGTATCAATTTTGTATACAGCGGGCAGTCTGTAATGTGTATACAGCGGGCATTCTGTAATGTGTATCCAGCCCGCAGTCTGTAATGTGTATATGGCCTGCAGTCTGTAATGTGTTTACAGTGGGCAGTCTGTAATGTGTATACAGCCCGCATTCTGTAATGTGTGTACAGTGGGCAGTCTGTAATGTATATATGGCCCACAGTCAGTAAAGTGTATATGGTCCGCAGTCTGTAATGTGTATATTGCCCACAGTCTGTAAAGTGTATACTTTCTTTTAATGTTCTTTTTTATTGAGAAATAAAGAATTACAATCAAGCAGTCAAACAGTTTTTTCCATAACATGAGGGAAATTTGTAGCATTTAACATATATAGCATCATTTATCGTGAATGTTCCTTTTTTTTTTTTTTCAAGGATAATGTAGCATTTCCCTCATTAGAATTCTTTATAAAGGAAAAAGATTAATCAAGTATTCTATATAAAGAGTAAAAAGGGGGGATAGATCAACAAGAAAGAAAAGGAGGGGCAAGATAGGGGTGGTCAGAGGGGAGGGGAGGGGACGGGGGCGCGAGAGGAGTCGTGTTGTTTGAGTCACTCGGTGATACATGTATTAATGAAGTCAGTGGTCGACCGGTAACACACCCAAGGTGACCATATTTTCTCAAAGGTCTCATATGAACTGTATGAGAGTGCTGCTAATTCTGCTGCACGGTATACCATGTCTATTTCACGTAAAATTTGAGGTTTTGTTGGAATCAGGTTGGATTTCCACCGAGCAGAGACAAGAATCCTACCAGCAGCTATGATATTAGATGCTAGTTTAGAGATATACATCTCTTTCGGCCATTGGAAAAAATTGAGAAGGACTGTGAGCGTTGTAAGAGCCACCTCCCGTTGGAGAACGTCTGCAAGTATCGTTGACACCGATCTCCAGTAATCTTGAATCAGGGGGCATTGCCACCAGATATGAAAATATGTTCCTACGTCAGAGTTACACCTCCAACAAGAGTCCGAAGTCAGGTGGTGCCATCTGTGTATCTGTGAGGGGGTACGATACCACCTTGTTACTACCTTGTATGAGTTTTCTTGTATTTTTACACAAGGAGAAGGACCATGGGATCCCCTGTATATTTGTCTTATTTGCTGCTCCGAGAACTTTAATTGAAGGTCTCTTTCCCATAGGCCTAAGAAGTCTCTTTTAACGTGTGCGATATTTAGGGTTAATTGTTTGTATAGCAATGAGAGCACCTTGGTGGGATCCAGCAATTGTGTACACAGCTGCTCAAATAATGTCAGAGGTCTCGTGATATCTAAATTTTTCAGGTGTTTGTAGATGTAAGTTTTTAATTTGCCGTATTGGAGGAAGGATATATTTGGAAGGGAGTTAGATTGTAGTATTTCTCTATGTGTAAGCAAAGCTCCGTCTATCAGTAAACCGTCAATTGGAATGGGTTCGGCTATCTCCCTCCCCGGGCCCCCCGGGTCGGACGCATGAGGCCTCCCCGGAAGATAGCCGACAAGATCTCGCAGATCCAGGATTGGGGTCATTGGAGGTAGCAGCCGGCCACATTCTTTTTTCCAAGTAGCTACGGTAGCTTTCGTAAAGGTGTTGCTAATCAGTTTTGGGTCGTTATAGAGATCTGGAAGCAGTGCTAGGGATCTCAGGGGCACACGTGACATAGTTTCTTCAATTGAGAGCCATAATTTATGTGGCGGTCTCCTGATCCAGTCTATAATTCTCGTTAACATAGCTGCTGCATAGCACTTGCGTATGTCCGGTGCCCCCATTTCCCCTTTGTCTCTTGGTAGTGCAAGTGTTTGATATTTAATACGTGGTTTTTTATTATTCCAAATAAAATTCAAAAAGAAGGCATGTTTTTTGTTTAAAATATGATCCGAAATGTGAATTGGGAGCATTTGGAATAAATATATGAATTTTGGTAGAATAATGCTTTTAATTAGGTTTTTTCTGCCTACCCATGATAGAAAAGGCGCTCTCCATAATTTAACTGCTTCTTTTGCTTTTTCCAATGTGGGTATTACGTTAAGTGAGAGAAGGTCTCTGTCTGTGTGTCCTATCTTTATTCCTAGGTATGTAATGTGGTTTTCTGGCCATTTGAAGGGATAAGTATTTTTATATTTGTCTATCATAGGCTTGGGAATGTTAAGGCCTAAAGCTTCTGATTTAGATAAGTTAATTTTATAATTGGAAAGCCGGCCGTAGTTCTCCAAGGTTTGTATAAAGGCTGGGATGCCCCTGTCCGGTTCAGACAGTAGTACCAGCAAATCATCCGCGAATGCGGCCGATTTGTGGTGTACTTTGTTCAATTGAAATCCTTTAATTTCTTCGTTCCTTTGGATGCTTCTTAACAGAGGTTCCATAACCAGAACGAATAGTAGGGGGGACAAGGGGCATCCCTGTCTCGTGCCATTTTTTATTAGAAAAGGGTCTGAAAGCGTGTTGTTGATTTTCAATTTAGCTAATGGGAGGTGTACATTTTGAAAATGGCCTCTATTAGAAGGGGGACTATATGAAAAGCCATTAGGGTACTGCGGAGGAATGTCCAGTCCACCCTGTCAAAGGCCTTCTCGTCATCTGTGCTCAATAAGACCATCCGTTTATGGTGCAGTTTAGCATGTTGCATTAAGTGTAATATTCTTCCTGCATTGTCTCTTCCCTCCCTCCCTCGCACAAATCCTGTCTGTTCCAACGTAATCAGTTGTGGGATCATACCCGTCAGGCGTCTTGCTATTAAGCTAGCGTATATTTTCAGGTCAACGTTAAGCAAGGAGATGGGTCTGTAACTCCCACACTGTGTCGGATCCTTTCCATCTTTATGTAAGAGTGTGATATGTGCTTCTAGGGATTGGGGGGGGAGAGTGCTGCCATGGAGAACTGCATTACACATGTTCAACAGGTATTTATTCAGGTCTGGAGAAAATGTCTTATAATAAAGTAGTGGAAAACCATCTGGTCCCGGGGATTTGCCTGTTGGGCCCTCAGACAGGATGGACTGGAGTTCCTCTAATTCAAAAGGTCTTGTCAACCACTGCTGTTGTTGTTCATCTAGTTTTGGTAATGATAGAGATGAGAGAAATGATTCTATTTCGCGTGTTTTCTGGTTTAAGTTTACTTCAGGACCATGCGATCTTATCTGGTATAAAGTTTTATAGAATGTTAAAAATTCTGTGATGATCTGCTCATAATTTTGTGTTATCAGACCCGATTCTGTTTTTATTTTATGGATGAAGGTTCGAGACTGTCTTTTTTTAATCATTGATATCATTAGCTTAGAGGCCTTATCACCATGTACCATTAAGCGATTTCTCCAATTAATAAAATATTTAGCTGCTTTTTTATTGAGGAGGTCTTTTAGGCGTTGTCTACATTCCGCCAGTTTTATCATATTAGGGTAGGCCAACGTCAGTTGATGTTGTTTCTCCAGGTGAATAATATCTTTATACAATTTTTCTATATCCGCCTTTCTCTGCTTATTTTGAAACGAAGCTATTGATATTATAACTCCTCTCAATGTTGCCTTATGTGCTTCCCAGATTATTGTAGGATCTACTTCTGGAGTGTTATTGTGATTGAAGTAGTCTTTGATGGCCAATTGAATTTTAAGTTTAATGTCTTTAGCGCGTAATAGGGATTCATTCAGTCTCCACCTGTAAAGTGTATACAACCCGCAGTCTGTGATGTGTACACTGTCCACAGTCTGTAATGTGTATACAGCCCGCAGTCTGTGTTGTGTATAAGGCCCGCAGTCTGTAATGTGCAGCATCAGAAATTTTCCTGCGGGCAGGGTTCGCTCTCTGTTCTTCCCGGTACCTCCATGGATTCTGTTCCTTCTTGCGGCCAGCACTGGACTTGCTGCAGCCACCACCTTTCATTTTTCCCCATCTCCAGAATATGTCTGAGTCTTGGCTATCTATATACCACAGCCTCCTATCTGTATAGTACAGCCTTCTGGGTATAATTCTCCTGTCCTGTATACTGAGTAGAAAACTAGAAGAAAAGTAGAAAAGCGCACATAGGGTCTTATCCGGGTGTAACCGGGGTGTTGTATTGTGTGCTGTTGCACTAACCTTATGTTGTTGTGAGAGTCACAACAACTATTGAAGCATAAGCCGGCTTGCAGCACTCCGCCCAAGGGAAACCGATTAAAGCATTAGATGAAAGGTGGTAATTCGTGCGCTGCCGTCTGTCCGCTGGTTCCAAGAAATCCAAGGAATCACAAGATGTTAAAAGTAATACCTTTAATGTCTAATCCTTATGCGTTTCATGGTACTTCAGACCACTTCATCAGAGATCCACAAGGTTTACCCTTTAACCTTGTGGATCTCTGATGAAGTGGTCTGAAGTACCACGAAACGCGTAAGAATTAGACATTAAAGGTATTACTTTTAACATCTTGTGATTCCTTGTATTTCTTGGAACCAACGGACAGACGGCAGCGCACGAATTACCACCTTTCATCTAATGCTTTAATCTGTATACTGAGTGTAATTCTCAGTATTGTATTATTCTGTATATATACACTGCACGGTACCACTTCTCCTGTCCTGTATACTGTGTGAAATCCTCAGAAAAACAAAAGATGCCAGCACAGCCGGAAATTGCAAAAAAATATTTAATGTGTATCTACACCTGTTAATGCCATACTGCACAAATATGAAGAAATTTTGCCGGAGGTTGCAGCATTGAATCTCCTGAGCCACTCCTCCAGCGTCAAGGAATGTCTCCGTTGGAGTACTCCTAACTCTACGTATTTTTATATTTCTGATGTGTCCTGTAGACAGCATAATACAGTGTAAAGACGACCATTTAAAGCAAACACTCACCCATGCATGTGAGACATTGCTTCCCATGCTGCCAGGAGGTCTAGTGGATGAAGAGCAACTGAGGCTCAGACACCTGCAGCCTGCACCACAGGTGTCTGAGCTATTTCACAGTTTAACCCCCACCCGCCCATCCCATCCTTATGGGTAAAGCATGTCAAGTTTGGGTGAATGAAGGTGATGTGAAAAAACCTGAAGACTGGAGGAGGCAGCTGCATATGAACAGCTACCAAAAATAATGGAGTCAAATGCAGATGGCAACAGACAATTTCTAGCGTGCACGGCGAGTGGTGGTTAGCCACTCAAACCAAACCAGAGAAAAACAAAAGATGCCAGCACAGCTGGAAATTGCAAAAAAATATATAATGTGTATCTACACCTGTTAATGCCATACTGCACAAATATAGAGACATATGTTGTCTACTGGACACATCAGAAATATAAAAATACATAGAGTTAGGACTACTCCAACGGAGACATTCCTTGACGCTGGAGGAGTGGCTCAGGAGATTCAATGCTGCAATCTCCTGCAAAATGTCTCTATTTTTGTGGAGTATGGCTTTAACAGGTGTATATACACATTATATATTTTTTTGCAATTTCCGGCTGTGCTGGCATCTTTTGTTTTTCTCTGTGTGAAATCCTCAGTATCTGTATTATTCTGCATATATACACTCAGCAGTACCACTTCTCCTGTCCTGTATACTGGATGTAATCTGGCTGGATGTAATCCTCAGTATCTGTATTATTCTTTATATGTACACTGTAAAGTGCCACTTCTCCTGTCTTGTATACTGGGTGTAATCCTCAGTATCTGTATTCTTCTGTATATATACACTGCACAGTATCCCTTTTCTTGTCCTGTACACTGGGTGTAATCTTCAGTATCTGTATCATTCTGTATATATACACTGCACAGTACCATTTCTCCAGTCTTGTTGTCAGAGAGGAGGTATTGGACTTTGATTTTCAGCATTTAACTGTTGTTTAAATTAATTATCCCCAATATGGAAGTCATCACTTCTCTTCTGTATAGGTGATGACTTTCCCTTTGCTGTATATAGACTTATTTTGTAAAGTGTGAAATGTTCTTGATCTTTGTTCTGCTGCTGTAACACTGTAATTTCCTCCGGGATCAATAAAGTTTATCTTATCTTATCTTATATGGAACCCCACAATCCCAACAAACGTGACTTTGAAGATCACCATGTAAATGGAGCTGCAGTTGATTATTCCCTTTGCTGCACTATGCATAGTTATCTTCAGATAACTCCTTTAAGAAAGTGATGAGGCCATGACAACGTAAAAGCAAAGTTTACTGATCGGGGCTGATGGGTGATATAGTTTGTGGGCTGATGGGGTTTGTTTTCCAGGGCTGCTTTTTGGTCTCAGTCCGCCCCTGATGGGATATGTAGCCAAGCTAAAATAAAAACTCACATGGCATGACTTTTTAAAGTGAAAATTCTTACTAGGTTTTTGCTACTACATAATGTAGTCATTCCCTGATTCTAGTGATGTTTCATTCACTGTATTGGGCAGCTTGCTGCAATTTTGATAAAATTACTTATTTAACTGCAGCTGATCTACCGGTTTTCTCAATGCTGGAGTCTGTATTAAGTCGCCAACGCCGATGATTGACAGTTTTCTGTGTATTTTGTACATAGGCACAAAGCTGCCATTGTTGGGAGCTCATGAATATGGAGGACTAAATGGAAGCAGGTTTATTAATCCTCTAGTCTTAATCTTCTGATTAAAACATTGATTTTATCAGAACAGCAAGCAACTCCGTAAGTGACACATCGCTGGAATACTCTGTCATTACATTATGCTGTGTTCGAATTGGGTGTCAAAAACCTGGTGACAGATTCCCTTTAAAGAATTAAGTCATTGAAATATTAAGATTGTGCTTCAAATAGGTGGCATTAGTCATCCTCTTCCTCTATGAAAGGTATTTGCACAGTGAAGAGCAGCATAATGCTGTATTTTATTCATTGTTTTTGTGACCGGCATACCACTGTGGCACAGACAAAGACCTAACTTTTTGACTGTTCCTCCTTTTACACAATGTTAAACAGGTACAGGTTGATTTGAGGTTATGCTACCTGTCCAATTTATACTCCAGTAATACTGTCAGATCTGATAAACTGTGAACACAATCCATCTATTATATGGATGCTTGGATGAATGCCATAATAGTAACTTCATGCAATGTGCTATCAATGGCTTCCATATTTAATTGCCGTTTAGGCACTTGACCAGCATTCTCATACTAAAGTAATGCAAAAACATGTTTTCTTTATTATTATTTTGTAGGAAAATGTATCCATTGCTTAGTTTCCTACAACCATGAACATCTAATAGAAGTGCCGCACTGTTGGGAATAAACCACTTTAACTTGTAAGGAAATGATGGTGATTTTTATTTTTATTTTTCAATGTATTTTGGAGCTATACACTCGCCCCTTCTTCAGGACAAATCGCATATAAAAGCAGAAGCATATAAATGTATAAAGTAACAAAAACAAGGTTCTGTTACTTTATATATTCATATGTTATGCCTCTGCTTTTATATGTGATTTTCCCTGAAGAAAGGATAAATGTTTAACTCCAAAATGCATTGAAAAATTAAAAATCACCATCCTTTCATTACAAGTCGAAATGGTTTATTCTTGACAGTACGGCACTTACACTTTCTACTACCGGTTCATGATTGTTTCTTATTGGTGGAGGCAGCAGTCGTGGTTACACACACTTATAGTTGGTTGTGGTTCCCAGAACCCCACTAGGGGAGTGCTCCACTGTTTTTATACAGTGCCTTGTGAAAGTATTTGGCCCCCTTGAACTTTTCAACCTTTTGCCACATTTCAGGCTTCAAAAATAAAGATGTAAATTCACCATGTTTGACAGTGAGGATGGTGTTTTGAGAGTGATGAGATGTATTGCTTTTACGCCAAACATATCATTTTGCATTGTGGCCAAAAAGTTCGATTTTGGTTTCATCTGACCAGAGCACCTTATTCCACATGTTTGGTGTGTCTCCCAGGTGGCTTCTGCCAAACTTCAAACGAGACTTTTTGTGGATATCTTTACGAAATGGCTTTCTTCTTGCCACTCTTCCATAAAGACCAGATTTGTGCAGTGTACGACTGATTTGTTTTCCTATGGACCGACTCTCCCACCTCAGCTGTAGATCTCTGCAGTTCATCCAGAGTGATCATGGGCCTTTTGGCTCCATCTCTGATCAGTCTTCTCCTTGTTCGAGATGAAAGTTTAGAGGGACGGCTGGGTCTTGGTAGATTTGTAGTGGTCTGATACTCCTTGCATTTCAATATGATCGCTTGAGATGTTTAAAACTTGGGAAATCTTTTTGTATCCAAATCCGGCTTACTTCGCCACAACAGTATCTCGGACCTGCCTGGTGTGTTCCTTGGTCATCATGATGCTCTCTGCACATGAAACAGAACCCTGAGACTATCACAGAGCAGGTACATTTATACGGATAATTGATTACACACAGGTGGAGTCTATTTATCATTACCAGTCATTTAGGACAACATTGGATCATTCAGAGATCCTCACTGAACTTCTGGAGTGAGTTTGCTGCACTGAAAGTAAAAAAAGACCAAATAATATTGCACGCCCCACTTTCAGTTTTTTATTTGTTAAAAAAGTTTAAAATATGCAATAAATTCTGTTCCACTTCATGATTGTGTCCCACTTGTTGATTCTTCACAAAAATATTAGAATTGATATCTTTTATGTTTGAAGGGTGAAATGTGGCAAAAGGTTGAAAAGTTCTAGGGGGCCAAATACTTTCATAACGCGCTTTACACAGGTGCATCTCAATGAATTAGAATATCATCAAAATTTTTTTCAGTAATTCAATACATAAAGTGAAACGCATATATTACATAGTTATTACAAACAGAGTAATCTATTTCAAGTGTATTTCTGTTAATATTCTGTTTATGGCTTACAGACAATGAAAACCCAAAGGTCATTATCTCAGAAAATTAAAGTAGGGAGAATGAAGTGCTATATTCCACGAGTCATCAAAGGGTGAATATAATATTGTTTTATTAGTCAAAGCGTTTCAGGATCTGACACAAATAAATAATATTAAAAGGCTTTTTAACAAGTCAATTATGACTTTTAGGATTGCTACCTTTATTAGGTGGTACTAGAGTTCATCTACTTCCTCACTGAAGTGACAATTTGCATAATTCCCATAGGAGCATGCATTTTTAAGTCTCCTTAGCCGGCAAGCAAGAATGGACTCAACAAGGAGAATAGCTTCTCCCCAAGACCTTGTCTTAGCCGCTCATACACCCAGATCAGAATTCCCACACACTGCACTGATGAGGGGCAATCACCCCGAAACATAGCATCTACAGTTTGGGGTTCTGATCTGGCACAAATCCTAAGTCATATTAAAAGGCTTGTTAAAAAGTCAATTATGACTTGCTACCTTTGTTAGGTGGCACTGGAGTTCGTCCACTTCCTCACTGAAGTGACAATTCGCATATTTCCTAGAGGAACATTGCGGCTATAAGGCTCCTCAGCCGGCAGGCAGAATGCTCTTCACAAGGAGAATAGCTATTCCCCCAGACCAGGTTTCCCTGAAATGCCCTGAAACATGGCAATATTATATTGATTTGTCCTGAGGAAGACACCAGGGAGCCCTGAAATGCGATGACTAATAAATCAATATTACATTCACCCTTTGAAGACTTTTGGAATATGGCAGCGTGGTTTTTAACCCTTCATCCTCCCTACTCTATATGCACTAAGCAGGGGACTGCAGCAGTCATAATTTGCTTTTATAGTGATTGTGACTCTCACAACCACACAAGGTGATGCCTCTGATACCTATTTAGGTAATATTTTATCTCTCAGACCCTTCATCCTCCCTATTTTAATTTTCTGAGATAATGACCTTTGGGTTTCCATTTGCTGTAAGCCATAATCATCAACATTAACATAAATAAACACATTCGAAATAGATCACTCTGTTTGTAATGACTCTATATAATATATGCGTTTCACTTTATGTATTGAATTACTGAAATGAATGACCTTTTTGATAATATTCTAATTCATTGAGATGCACCTGTATCTTTGTTCACACAAATAAGTCCCTATTTCACACTATTTTGCCCTTCCAGTTTTTTGTATTTAAATAGTTTCCTTGCACACTAAGGAACATGTTTTCGGTTTAAATAGTCTATAAAATAATTGTGTATTGTGTTTGGTTTCTATTTTATGCATGTAAACCCTCCCACATATACATTGTACAACACCCTGCTCTAAAGTGAATACCTTGGTTTTGATAACAAAATAGAAATGAATTGCTTGTGGCAAAATGTAAATTTATTGCTGAACAATTCCCTAGAGTAATAAGGCTGACACTGGTGTTAATGGTGTATAACATTGGTCGGACATATAGACGTCAGCTGTGTCCTACAGTTTATTTATCGTGATGTGGTCTGGGTGGTGTGTGGTATAGGGGACAGTTTCACCCAATTAGACTCCCGAGTAAACATTAAACAGTCTTTATGATTCAGATTTCTAAAATATTGACCTCCAGGGCACCCAAGAAAGGCTGGCGTTGAAGGCAAAAGAAATGAGGCAGAACTTAAAGGAAATACTTTCACTGCAGAATTCAACACACCCCTACCTTTAGCCGCTTTATCTCCTGGATCTGTTGAGACTCCTGCTTTGCTGAGATCCTTCTGGGTCTGTTATGGCATGTCTGTGTTAGATATTAGTACTGTGCCAATTATGATGTAGATGATGGAAAAAAGCCGAGATAACATCCAGCTTACACTCATGCAATTAACACATCATTGCTCATGTGTATAGACATATAAACCTTAAACAAATAAAGTGTTAACTTATTGAATTCATCAGTGGACACAACCAGGTTGCTGTTTTATTACAGTACTTATAGCAGATTGACCTATAGAGTTTCAGAAAGTCATACACACATCACTATCAGTCTCTTTGCCCTGTGAGACGAGGCGGATCAGATGTTCATCAGATTATGTGGATCAGACTCTACCATACCATGAACGCTGCATGAAACTAGGAAGACATGGTTTATACTTTAGAATCCCATTTCCATTTCATCACAAGGGCTGTGGTCCACACTGCAGATTTCAATGTGCTTTTGGTGCGGATTTTGCTGCAGAAAAGGTGTTTTTTTGTG
The DNA here is from genome assembly GCA_033576535.1 of Allobates femoralis. Classification (NCBI taxonomy): domain Eukaryota; kingdom Metazoa; phylum Chordata; class Amphibia; order Anura; family Aromobatidae; genus Allobates; species Allobates femoralis. The sequence continues at coordinate 227,981,037 of JARQOC010000001.1, read as the reverse complement.
TTTAAATCTGCAGCTTAGCAATGTCTATGGGAATTCGGAAGTATTGTCTCCATGCAGCGTTTTTTTCCGCTGTGGAAATAGTGTGGATTTTGCTGTACAAAAATCTGCAGCATGTCAATTCTTTAAGCGTTTATTTTTGCAGCGTTTTTCATCCATAGGCTCCATTGTAATGTTTATAAAACACCGAGCTGTTCACACCAAGCATGGCATCTTCACGGAGTTTGCATGTTCTCTACATGATCGCTTGGGTTTCCTCCCACACTCCTAAGACCTACTGATAGGATGTTTAGATTGTGAGCTCCAATGGGCACAGTGTTGCAAATGTATGTAAAGCGCTATGGAATTTATAGATCGCTTTATGTAAAAGAATACAAATATTCACACAGGGCGTTTTTGATGCGTAACTCGCATGATTTCTCTCTCCCATTCCATTAATTTCTCAGTTTCATCTGTCTGGAAATATTCACTGCAAAAATCTGCACATTTTCTGCATGCAAATATGCACCAAAAATGCACTAAAATATGCAAAAAGACATTGTGGATTTTACTGCACTTTTCGGACAGATGGGGCGGATTTGGTTCAAAATATTCTGCAACAAAATACTCAGCATGGGCACATAGCCCAAGAGTCAGTGGATTATAAAGTTCACCTTCAATGTCAAAAAAGGTTGAGAAAAACTGTTGCAGCTAGGATGACACCTGGGGGAAATCCAATCAATTCTCTCGAAAGGTAACACTAATATGTGTGTATGTGAATGAAGCCTTATACACAAGTCTACTGTAATCACTGTATTCAAGCTTGGGTTGGCAGTCATTAAAGGAGTTGTTCACTACTAGGACATCCCTTTCTCATTCCACATGTTTTAAAATTAAAAAAAGCTTTGTCTCGTCTCCGGTGGCGGTGCTGTTCCAGCGGTGCCAGAATGCGGTCTTCTGGGGCTAACGTGAGGTTTTGACAATATTTGACCCCCTCGCTCAGTCACCGGCTTCTTAAGTTTTTGCGTCAGAGTGTGAAGATAAACAAGACGTGACATGTAACCGCAGCGCTCACTTATTGTTGATCGCTGGGATGGCACTACCACCTGAGGTGAGTATAAGCTTTCTTACTTTAATGGAGGGAAACATGTGAAGTAAGATATTGTTTTAGTAGTGGTCAACCCCTTTAATAGGAGTTGAGGTTTTAATAAATTTCTCCTTACCAGCATTGGATTGTTGCGGTGTATTACACAAAGATACGTCATCTGCTGAACCTTTCAAATGGATTGTTCTAAATAGATTAAATAAAAATTAAGCATATGGAAGAGAAGTTATACGTATTTGTCAAATTAATAATTGGGTGAGGGCAATGTATTTGAAAAACCAAGAGCCCTTAAGCTACACAATTGTTAATGAGCGATATATGACCCTCCTAAAGGTCATTTCTTGCATAATAAATCATAATAAGAGCAAATTAAAGTGTTTATATTAGAGTTGATGTCTCGGTATACAATGTCTGAAGTGACTTGCTGTCTATTCACAGAATGTATTCATGGAAGTATCCACATCCTTATATAGTGATATAAGCTGAGTGTGGGTCTTTCAAGTGATGGGAACCCATCTATGTACCTCACAGCAATGTCTGTAGTCTACTGTTTTATACAGTCTGTTATCTGCTGTTAATAAAGAGTAGAAATACAGTAGTGTTAGGTGGTGAATTTATTTATTTTTTTTTTTTTTACCAATTTAGGCCTTTTTTATTTCTTGCAGAACTTTCTTGATTTTCTTCTGAATAGATACTGATGGTTTTAATGTATTTTTTTATACCAAAAGAAAATCAATAGCTTATGTTAAAAAGAATTATGACAAAGTTTTTTTGCCACCTAATCTAAGAGCAGTATAATATAGAGACAGAAACCCCGATTCCAACAATGTGTCGCATACAGTGGGTACAGAAAGTATTCAGACCCCTTTAAATTTTTCGCTCTTTGTTTCTTTGCAGCCACTTGGTAAATTCAAAAAGTTTATTTTTTTTTCTCATAAATGTACACTCTGCACCCCATCTTGACTGAAAAAAACTGAAATGTAGATATATGTAGATCTATTATAAAGGAAAAACTGAAGCATCACATGGTCATAAGTATTCAGACCCTTTTCTCAAACACTCATATTTAAGACACATGCTGTCCATTTCCTAGTGATTCTCCTTGAGATGGTTCTACTCCTTCATTGGAGTCCAGCTGTGTTTAATTAAACTGATAGGACTTGGAAAGGCACACACCTGTCTATATAAAAGCTCACAGTGCATGTCAGACCAAATGAGAATCATGAGGTCAAAGGAACTGCCCAAGGAGCTCAAAGACAGAATTGTGGCAAGCACTGATCTGGCCAAGATTACAAATTAATTTCTGCAGTACTGAAGGTTCCTAAGAGCACAATGGCCTTCATAATCCTAAAATAGAAGAAGTTTGGGACCAACAGAAATCTTCCTAGACCTGGTCGTCCAGCCAAACTAAGCAATAATGGGAGAAGAGCCTTGGTGAGAGACATAAAGAAGAACCCCAAGATCACTGTGACTGAGCTACAGAGATACAGTAAGGAGATGGGTCAAACTTCCACAAAGTCAACTATCACTGCAGCCCTCCACTAGTCGGGACTTTATGGCAAAATGGCCCAACGGAAGCCTCTCCTCAGTGCAAGACATATCAAAGCCTGCATAGAGTTTGCAAAACAACACACGAAGGACTCCCAGACTATGAGAAATAAGATTCTCTGGTCTGATGAGACAAAGATAGAACTTTTTGGTGATAATTCTAAACGGTATGTGTGGAGAAACCCAGATACTGCTCATCACCTGCCCAATACAATCCCAACAGTGAAACGTGGTGGCAGTATCATGCTATGGGGGTGTTTTTTAGTTGCAGGGACAGGACAGCTGGTTCCAATTGAAGGAAATATGAATGCGGCCAAATACAGAGATATCCTGGATGAAAACCTCCTCCAGAGTGTGCTGGACCTCAGACTTGGCCACAGGTTCACCTTCTAATAAGACAATGACCCTAAGCACACAGCTAAAATAACAAAGGAGTGGCTTCCGAACAACTCTGTGACCATTCTTGACTGGCCCAGCCAGAGCCCTGACCTAAACCCAATTAAGCATCTCTGGAGAGACCTGAAAATAGCTGTCCACCAATGTTCACCATCCAACCTGACGGAACTGGAGAGGATCTGAAGGGAGGAATGTCAAAGGATCCTCAAATCAGTTATGAAAAACTTGTTGCATCATTCCCAAGAAAATTCGTGGCTGTACTAACTCAAAAGGGTGGTTCTACTCAATACTGAGCAAAGGGTCTGAATACTTATGGCCATGTGATATTTCAATTTTTCTTTTTTAATAAATTTGCAAAAACATTCTATATCTCTGTTTTTTTTCAGTCAAGATGGGGTGCAGAGTGTACATTAATGAGAAAAAAATTTACTTTTTTGACTTTTGCTGCAATGAAACAAAGAGTGAAAAATTTAAAGGGGTCTGAATACTTTCCGTACCCACTGTAAAGGGCTGGTAGCTGTTGTTTTGATAAAATCACTCTTTTATCATCCAGAGATTATCACTAGAGGTCTCATAAACCTGCTGTCATGTAGCCCTCCATAGTTTTGAGCGATCCTGTCTCCACCACTGATTTGACAGCTTTATGCCTATGCACAGTGTACACAGAAAGCTGCCAATCAGTGGTGTGAGCAGGGTTTTACGCAGCTCAGCATTCAGAAAACTGGTAGATCTCTAGCAGAGAAAGCTTTTATTTTATTCAAGCTGCACTAAGCAACTTCTCAAATATTAACCCCTTAACGACTAATGACGAGTATACTCGTCATGAAAAGATGTCAGTTCCCGCATCATGACGAGTATACTCGTCATGGCTTTGAACTGTCACTGCTCCTAAACGAACAGTGACAGCTCAAATCTAAAAGCTGTCAGTGACAGCCAAGGGTTAGGGGCAGAGGTGTGGGCACCCCTGTTAACCCCTTCACCCCCCTCCCCCACCGCAATCACTCTTATCTGCGGGCGGGTTGCACCGCAGCCGCCGGCCATGAGCTGATGCTCCAGCTCCCCCTGTGTCCTGTCCCCGCCCCCTGTGTCCAGCTCCCCCTGTGTCCTGTAGCCCCCCCCCTGTGTCCTGAGCCCCCTGTGTCCTGTCCCCGTCCCCTGTGCAGCCCCTCCTGTGTCCTGTCCCCGTCCCCTGTGCAGCCCCTCCTGTGTGCGGTCCCTGTCCCCTGTGCAGCCCCTCCTGTGTCCTGTCCCCGCCCCCTGTGTCCAGAGCCCCCTGTGTCCTGTAGCCCCCCCCCTGTGTCCTGAGCCCTCTGTGTCCTGTCCCCGTCCCCTGTGCAGCCCCCCCTGTCTCCCGTCCATCCCCGCCCTCCACCTTGCACAGTTTGTTTGCCGGCGGGCTTCTGCGCCCGCCGGCAAAGCTGCAGGGCCCCCTCCTCCTCCCTGCTGGTCCCCAGCCCCCGGGACTCGGTCCCCAGCCCCCGATCCCTGGTCCCCAGCCCCGCTCACCTATCCCGATTCCCGGCGGGCTGCACGCTCGGTGCACCCGCCCGCACCGTCCTCTGCAGTGTGGCTCCTCCTCTTCTCAGGGGCTCCTCCTCCTCATCGCTGGGTAAGTATGAATGAATGAAAGAATGAATGAAAGAATGAATGAATGGATGGATGGATGGGTGGATGGATGGGTGGATGGATGGATGGATGGGTGGGTGGATGGATGGGTGGATGGATGGATGGATGTGTGCGTGCGTGGATGTGCTTGTGTGGATGTGTGTGCGTGGTTGTGTGCATGCGTGGATGTCAGCACGTGGATGTGCGTACGTGGATGTGCGTACGTGGATGTGCGTACGTGGATATGCATGTGTGGATGTGTGTGCGTGGTTGTGTGCATGCGTGGATGTGCGTACGTGGATGTGCATACGTGGATGTGCGTACGTGGATGTGCGTGCGTGGATGTGCGTACGTGGATGTGCGTGTGTGAATGTGCGTGCGTGGAAGTGTGCGTACGTGGATGTGGATGTACGTGGATGTGTGTGTGGATGTACGTGGATGTCAGCATGCGTGCGTGGATGTGTGCATGCGTGGATGTGCGTGCGTGGTTGTGTGCATGCGTGGATGTGCATACGTGGATGTGCGTGCGTGGATGATGGGTGCATAGGTGGATGGATGGGTGCAACAAGGGATCAAGTGTCCTCTTGTTATAGTCTCTGGGATCATAGTCATGGTGCACTGTATAACTGATCATTGTCATACAGTGCACCATAACTCTGACCCCTGAGACTGTAGGAAGAGGACACTTGATCCCTTGCTGCAGTCTCTGGATTGAGCAGAGGCGATCGAGCGTCGTGGGACCTTCGTTGTGGACTACGTCGGAGGCAATCGAGCGTCGTGGGACCTTCGTTGTGGACTACGTCGGATCTTCATAATAAAGATGGAGTCCGAATTTTGTTTGTGTTTTTTTTTTCAAATAAAAGATTTTTCTATGTGTGTATTTTCTGACTATTTACCAGAGATTCCTAACGGCGGGTCTAACATTGGCCCTATATTATGAATCTCGGGCTTAGTGCCAGCTGCCAATAAAAAGCTGGCATTAACCCCTTTATTACCCAGTTCGCCACCGGCACCAGGGCAACTGGAAGAGCATGGGTACAGCGCCAGAAAATGGCGCTTCAATGAATGCGCCATTTTCTGGAGCGGCTGCGGGCTGCAATTCGCAGCATGGGGGGCCCAGAACGCTTGGGCCTTTCCATGCTGAGGATTCCAGCCCCCAGCTGCCTAGTTGTACCTGGCTGGGCCAAAAATATGGCGGAGCCCTACGTCATTTTTTTTTCTAGAATTAGTTCTAGAAATGAAAAAAAATGGGCTTCACTGTATTTTTGGTTGCAGCCAGGTACAACGAGGCAGCTGGGGGTTGCTGGCAGTCTGTAGCTGCCAAGTTGTACCTGGCTGGACCAAAAATATGGCGGAGCCCTACGTCATTTTTTTTTTCTAGAATTAGTTCTAGAAATAAAAAAAAATGGGCTTTGCTGTATTTTTGGTTGCAGCCAGGTACAACGAGGCAGCTGGGGGTTGCTGGCAGTCTGTAGCTGCCAAGTTGTACCTGGCTGGACCAAAAATATGGCGGAGCCCTACGTCATTTTTTTTTCTAGAATTAGTTCTAGAAATAAAAAAAAAATGGGCTTCGCTGTATTTTTGGTTGCAGCCAGGTACAGCGAGGCAGCTGGGGGTTGCTGGCAGTCTGTAGCTGCCAAGTTGTACCTGGCTGGACCAAAAATATGGCGGAGCCCTACGTCATTTTTTTTTCTAGAATTAGTTCTAGAAATAAAATAAAGCCTTCGCTGTATTTGTAGCCAGCCATGTACAACTTGGTAGCTGGCTGACTGGAATCCTCAGCGTGGAGAGACTCAAATGTTGTGGGTCCCCCACGCTGCAAATTTCAACCCACAGCCACCCAAGAAAATAGCGCATTCATTAGAGGCGGCATTTTCTGGTGCTGTACCCCAACTCTACCAGTTGCCCTTGTGCTGGTGGCACACGGGTTCTCCATATGCGACATAGTGTCCGCTAACAATTTCAATAGAAAATTAGCTCCAATTGTTAGCGGAAACCATGTCGGGTATGGAGAGCCCCTCCCTGTGTGCCTGAACATTGGAGCTCCCCCACAAGTGACCCCATTTTGGAAACTAGACCCCGAAGGAACGTATCTAGATGCATAGTGAGTACTTTGAACTCCCAGATGCTTCACAAATTCATCCATAAAAATGAAAAAGCACGTTTTTTTTCCACAAAAAGTTTCTTTTTTCATTTTTACGGATCAATTTGTGAAGCACCTGGGGGTTCAAAGTGCTCACTATGCATCTAGATACGTTCCTTGGGTGGTCTAGTTTCCAAAATGGGGTCACTTGTGGGGGAGCTCCAATGTTTAGGCACATAGGGGCTCTTCATATCCTACAAGGTGTCCGCTAACAATTCCAATTGTTAGCGGACACCATGTCGCGTATGGAGAGCCCCTGTGTGTCTCCACATTGGAGCTCCCCCATAAGTGACCCCATTTTGGAAACTAGACCCCCAAAGGATTATATCTAGATGCATAGTGAGCACTTTGAACCCCCAGATGCTTCACAAATTGATCCGTAATAATGAAAAAAGAAATTATTTGTGGAAAAAAAGTGCTTTTTCATTTTTACGGATGAATTTCTGAAGCACCTGGGGGTTCAAAGTGCTCACTATGCATCTAGATACGTTCCTTTGGGGTCTAGTTTCCAAAATGGGGTCACTTGTGGGGGAGCTCCAATGTGGAGACACATGGGGACCCTCCAAACGCGACATGGTGTCCGCTAACAAATTGAGCTCATTTTCCATTCAAATTGTTAGCGGACACCATGTCGCGTTTGGAGGGTCCCCGTGTGTCTCCACATTGGAGCTCCCCCACAAGTGACCCCATTTTGGAAACTAGACCCCTAAGGAACGTATCTAGATGCATAGTGAGCACTTTGAACCCCCATATGCTTCAGAAATTCATCCGTAAAAATGAAAAAGCACTTTTTTTTCCCACAAAAAATTTATTTTTTCATTATTATGGATCAATTTGTGAAGCATCTGGGGTTCAAAGTACTCACTATGCATCTAGATATGTTCCTTTGGGGGTCTAGTTTCCAAAATGGGGTCACTTGTGGGGGAGCTCCAATGCGGAGACACACAGGGGCTCTCCATACGCGACATGGTGTCAGCTAACAATTTGAGCTCATTTTCCATTCAAATTGTTAGCGGACACCATGTCGCGTTTGGAGGGCCCCGGTGTGTCTCCACATTGGAGCTCCCCCACAGGTGACCCCATTTCGGAAACTAGACCCCCTAAGGAACATATCTAGATGCATAGTGAGCACTTTGAACCCCCAGATGCTTCACAAATTCATCAATAAAAATGAAAAAGCACTTTTTTTTTCCACACAAATTTTCTTTTTTCATTTTTACAGATCAATTTGTGAAGCACCTGGGGGTAGAAAGTGCTCACTATGCATCTAGATATGTTCCTTTGGGGGTGTAGTTTCCAAAATGGGGTCACTTGTGGGGGAGCTCCAATGTGGAGACACACGGGGACCCTCCAAACGCGACATGGTGTCCGCTAACAATTTGAATGGAAAATGAGCTCAAATTGTTAGCGGACACCATGTCGCGTTTGGAGGGTCCCTGTGTGTCTCCACATTGGAGCTCCCCCACAAGTGACCCTATTTTGGAAACTAGACCCCCAAAGGAACATATCTAGGTACATAGTGAGCACTTTGAACCCCCAGATGCTTCACAAATTGATCCGTAATAATGAAAAAATAATTTTTTAGTGGAAAAAAAAGTGCTTTTTCATTTTTACGGATGAATTTCTGAAGCATATGGGGGTTCAAAGTGCTCACTATGCATCTAGATACGTTCCTTGGGGGGTCTAGTTTCCAAAATGAGGTCACTTATGGGGGAGCTGCAATGTGGAGACCCACAGGGACCCTCCAAACGCGACATGGTGTCCGCTAACAATTTGAGCTCATTTTCCATTCAAATTGTTAGCGGACACCATGTCGCGTATGGAGGGTCCCTGTGTGTCTCCACATTGGAGCTCCCCACAAATGACCCCATTTTGGAAACTAGACCCCCTAAGGAAGGTATCTAGATGCATAGTGAGCACTTTGAACCCCCAGATGCTTCACAAATTCATTCATAAAAATTAAAAAAACACTTTTTTTTCACAAAAAAATTCTTTTTGCCTACATTTTTTCAGTTTCACATGGGCAAAGGGATAAAATACATCCCAAAATTTGTTGGGCAATTTCTCCTGAGTACACCGATACCTTATATGTGGTCATAAACCACTGTTTGGGCGCACGGCAGGGCTCAGAAGTGAAGGAGCGCCATTTCACTTTTTGAACGGAAAATTGGCTCTAAAATTCAAATTGCGCTCCTTCCCTTCTGAGCCCTGCCGTGCGCCCAAACAGTGGTTTATGACCACATATGAGGCATCGGTGTACTCAGGAGAAATTGCCCAACAAATTTTAGGATGCATTTTATCCTGTTGCCCATGTGAAAATGAAAAAATTGAGGCTAAAAGAACATTTTTGTTACAAAAATTAAAATGTCCATTTTTTCCTTCAACATTATTTTAGTTCCTGTGAAGCACCTGAAGGGTTAATAATCTTCTTCAATATAGTTTTGAGTAGCTTGAGGGGTGCAGTTTTTGGAATGGTGTCACTTTTGGGTGTTTTCTGTCATGTACACCTCTCAAAGGGACTTCAAATGTGATGTGGTCACTAAAAAATTGGTTTTGTAAATTTTGCTGGAAAAATGAATAATTGCTGATGAACTTTGAACCCTTATAACGTCCTAACAAATTTTTTTTTTTCTTCCAAAATTGTGCTGATGTGAAGTAGACATGTGGGACATGTTATTTATTAACTATTTTGTGGCACATAACTCTCTGGTTTAGCAGAATAAAAATTAAAAATTTGAAAATTGCTAAATTTTCAAACTTTTTGCCAAATTTTTTATTTTTTCACAAATAAACGCAAAAATTATCGACCTAAAATTTAATACTAACATGAAGCCCAATATGTCACGAAAAAACAATCTCAGAATCGCTAGGATCCGTTGAAGCGTTCCAGAGATATTACCTCATAAAGGGAGAGTGGTCAGAATTACAAAAAATGGTCTGGTCATTAAGCTGCAAAGTGACTCGGTCCTTAAGGGGTTAAGCTGCCTATTGATGGGATAAGAAAAATAGATTCCTTTAAAGTGTACCTGTCACCAGTGTTTTTCATATAGTCTGTGGCCACTACTAATAAGGCCTTATATGCAGCATTCTAAAATACTTTGTGTCCCCAGACTGATCTGCATAATGTAAACAGCTTTTATTACACTTACATGGGGTCCGGTCCAGTTCGATGGGTGTTGCTTGTCATGGTCTGTTGGCTCCTTTCTTATTGTGATTTCTGCGGTCCTCTGTTTCTAGTGGGTTACACGCGTGCTATGTCACCCACATACACAGTGCTCTCCATTGTGCTCCTGCACATGCACACTTTTCTCTGCCCGCTGAGGGCCGAGCAAAATGCTGTAATGCTCCGGTGCTGGGAAAGGGCAAAGAATGTCCCCATAGTGCGCATCCGTAGGAGCGCACTGGAGGAGACTGTGTGGGTGATATAGGATTGTCGCCCACTAGAAGCAGATTAGAACGGCAATCACAAGAAGAGACTAAGTGCCTTACCAACAACACCCACTGAACCAGACCACTGCACAGGTGAATCGAATGACAGCTGTTTTTTTTCCAATTTGCAGATTGGCCTGTGGATTTATATACAACTTTATAGAATGCTGTATATAAGGCCTTACTGGTGGTGGCCACAGCTTATATGCAAAATAACTGGTGACAGGTTCACTTTAAATGTTTTTCCTTAACTTGTGTGTTCAGCAGCATACTGCTGCATATCCTTTTACTTCCTTCTTTCTGGGTGGACTCTCCTCCTTAAAGAGGGCCTGTCACCAAACCAGGCATGGTGATCTAATTACAGCACTGGATACAGCATGTCTGCAGCATCCAGGCAAGGGGTCATCCAGCACTTGAGCAGCCCTGTACCCCGAGATAATACACTTAGAAAACTTGCATGCTCCAGCCATTAAGGAGGTGGCTAGGGGCTGCAGCCAAGGGCAGATTCACACCCCCTGCATGTTTAATCTGCCCACCGCTGTCAATCATTCTCTCCCTCTTCTGCAGCATTGAACAGAGTTTTTTTCTCTCTCCCAGAAAGTCCGTTTAGCCCCGCCCCCTGAGGGGTGGAGCCAAACAGCAAGTTCTGAAAAAAAACAAACACTGTTTAAATGCTGCTGAAGAGGGAGAGAATGATTGGCAGCGGTGGGCAGATTACACATGCAGGGGGTGTGAATCTGCCCTTGGCTGCAGCCCCTAGCCTCCTCCTTTATGGCTGGAGCATGTAAGTTTTCTAAGTGTATTATCTCGGGGTACAGGGCTGCTCAAGTGCTGGGGACCCCTTGCCTGGATGCTGCAGACATGCTGCATCCAGTGCTGGAATTAGATCACCATGCCTGGTTTGGTGACAGGTCCTCTTTAATGGATCTGGTGCAGAAGATTGTTGGAATCAGGGTTTCAGTTTGGGTAGCAAAAATCAGATGATAGATTCCCTTTAAAGATGAACATCCTTATCTGTATATTCATTCATTCATTCATTCATTTGATTATTGGAAAGCTGGCATGATAATTATTAATATATTATTGTTATTATTATTATTATTATATTGCAATATTTCAGTTTTATCTGCCAGTCTTGCTAAATGTTAGTGAGAAGATTTATTTTGCAGCATCTTCCATTGATCTGTTTAATGTTAGTATGTCTGCTGCTCCTTTTTCAGAATACAGACTGCACCATGCACTAGATTGTTGTTGTCATCAAATGGTAAAACACATTACCTTGCTGTCCAGAGAATTATTATTATTATTATCAATTAAAAGTTGACTTTGATGGTATTCGTGTGCCACACATTTGCTGTACAGTATTATTCATGCATTCATACACTTGGGAAACTTTCAAATAGGATAATATATAGGATTGCTACACCACTCATCCTCCCGTGTTCACAATAGAAAGAACACTTAAAAAGGTTTTGTCAAGACCTAAACTTTTTAACTTAGTCATATTGATAGATGATAAATGTATGCTTTGTGTCCCACGAATCACTAGAGCAGAGGTCCAGTGTCCCCCTGAATGGAGCAATGGTCACATAACTTTGTGTATGATTGTGTTGAGCCCACTGGGACGAGGTACTTGGAACCGGACCGGGTCTGCTACTGGGGAAGTCACGGGTGGTCCTGGTCCGGACCGTGTCCCGGGCCCTGGCAATAATAAGGGGATATTTACAGGGGAGATGTCAGTCGTGACGCCACCCACTGTGTGCGGCCACTGATGCTGCAGAACCTCCGGGGATGATGTAATGGCAGCGGAGATTGAATAGTTCCCGTGGGCAGAACTGTGTTCCCCTGGGCAGTGATGGTTAAAGTCTATTGTGTAGTGTGCAGGCCTGGTGCTGAGTGCAGTACACTTACTGTCCAAATGCTGCAGGAATTCTCCTTCAGTGTTGGAGCCTGCACGCTGTGGCTCTCCAGTTGTAGGGCTGCTGCAAATCTGTATGGAAGGAGTAGTATTCAGGTAGAGACAGACAAGAGAGTCGTATTCAGGGTTCACTGTGTTTACTTCTCTAGTTCTCAGGTTCAAGTTACAGTTCAGTAGAGTTCAGTTACACGGGCACACTTTCCCATCCAGGTTCCCTTTACTCTCTGCAGCCATGTCTCTCCTCTCTGTGACCCCTCACTCTGTCTCTGTGTCCTTCCCAGGCTGTTACTGCGTTCTCTATGACTCACTTTGGTGTGCGTGACTCCGGACAGTATGGCGGTGACTCGGGCCCCTGTGGTTCCTCCTGGTTGTCACTGAGCTGCCTGTCCTTTGGGGTAGGGACCCTAACATGTAGCTGTGGTCCCCCGTCGGTTGTCTGGGGATGCCGGGTGAAACTACGGTCCCCTCTAGAGCCGACACTCTACTCAGCCTAGCCTCCAGTAGTCCTCCCGTGTGAGGCTCTACCAGGCTCTCTCTACTGTGTCTTCCAGTGTCATAGGAGGGCTACTCCGCCTGCAGTCTGGTTGTCTCGGCTGTAGTTCTAGGGCCCGGTATCACCGTCCCTCTCTTCCCTCACACTCCTGGGGTGCTGACTCCGGATAGGCTTTCTCTCTGCGGCTCGCACTGCCTCTGTTCAGATTCTGCGCTCCTCACACCCCACTCGTCCAGGACGTGTGATTCTTTCTTTACTGCTCAGCCTACCTCGGCCTACTGACTCCTTCCTCCTCCCCCTTCACTATTTTACCTTCTGTCACCTGACTGCGTGTGTGCCCACCCACTGCTCTAAACCCACCACCCCTCGCCTGCTTAGAGTTCCTAGGCTCCGGGTTGGGTGCTGCCCTCTACTGTACGTGGGTTGTGTGGGCTGTGAGGGTGTTGGTGTTCAACTGTCGTCCTACCTGCCTGGCTGCAGTTCCCTTTGTGGCGTCCTGGACGCAGGGGCGCCACACTTGCCATATATAGCTGAGTACAGCGTTGTATCTACTTCAGTTTGGTAGCCTTTGTATGGAGCAGTAGTGTGTGTGTGTGTGACTGTAAAGATCAGAGCCTGTACCGAACACCTAATGTCCAAGCATGGACCCTGAACATAAACTTCCCTGAGAAGTCCATGTTACTGTTCAGGCTCGGCCACCTGGATAAAGAGCTGGGAGCTGCAAAATGGGGATTAAAGCAGGATAATCATACTTATCAGTCTCCACGCTGTAGTCACACTACTTCCAGGTCCGTTAATTAATCCTCATGCATATTCACTGCTTCTCCCGCCCACTCTCTGTGACAGAGTCTGAGATTGGTTGTTGCAATCAGACTGTGCCACCACCCTCTGTGTTGACATTTGTGATTGGTTGCTTTACACATTAGTGTATGACAACCAATCTGCTGTCATGTTGGTATAGAAATAATTGAAATAAATGGTGTGGGGTCTGCTGTATGTTAATACATAGTGCAGATAAAGCTCACGAATGCGAGCTGCAGCCACCAGCTAAACAAATCTTCTAGTACGCTT
>JARQOC010000001.1:227893094-227959657 GCA_033576535.1 Allobates femoralis | reverse complement strand
GACTATGGAAGACTAAGTTACAGCTAGCGATCTGGTGGCTGCTGTGTCTGTAGTGTAGCAGCCTCAACCACATGTAAATTGCTGAAAGGTGGCCGCATAGGACTAAGGACAGAGAGGACAGGGCCCAAGGCCACTGGCTTGGACGCGACGTGTAAGCGCGCAGGAGGGCGGAGCCAGCCAGAGTCGACCTGGAAAGGTACACATGAAGGGGTACCAGATGGTGTACCAATCTATCCAGGAGTGGCTGGATCCTTGCTCGGGGACACATCAGCAGGCTGGCTGGTGTACCTATGAACTGTGAGTAAACTGTGAAGACTGCATCCAGCTGTGTCCTCTAATTATTTACCGCATTACCTGTCCTGTGTTAAAGTGATAACCACCTACTAATAGACTTAATAACTGCCTGGGGCCACACTCTACCCGTGGAGAGCAATAACAACTCAGCTGCGTCACCAACTGCCTCCAGAGGATTGCCGAAAACCATGGGTGGCTCACAAACAAATTACATATAGTATCCCCCATTATGGCACAGGCAGGGCCACGGAGCCAGGTCACAGCCCTGTGACTTCCGAGAACTGCCCGACCCGAGTTCCAAGTATCCCATGGCCCTAGAGGGCGTGTCAGTTGTATGTCACATGCATCTAGTTGACTGTGACTGCAGGCAATAGTTAAAATCAATCAATAGCACTATAAAAAGTCACAGTGTAACTATGCTTAGAGTTACGGTACTTATAATGAACGAACATATTGAGACATTTCTTATAATTGAAATTAGACTTTTCCTTTAGTTCCAATGATTTAGCTGTAAAAATCCACCCCCGAGCCGTGCAGTCTTGCCTTTTCTAATATCAGTTATGTCAGTTCATAAAATGTCTTTGCTCTAAATATTTATGACACACTGTGATTTGTATTATTGGAAGTGAAAGCATAGGAACAGAAAGTCACCCACATAGTGAAGACCACATATAGTTCTAGACCTGGGACACCGTATGCACATGGTGGATGCAAATTGTCAATGCTCTGCTGAATCAATAACTGCCAAGTTCCAAACCTCACCTGCATTGTCATTCACACCATGGCAATGACTAACCAATGAAGGGATAGCGCCATCAATATAAGATCTGTGGGTCTACCAATTACTTATTATTTGCCCAGCAGTTGTTGGTAGTAAACAGTTTGAATGGAATTGCAGATCATACGGTAGCTACAGTCAGTGTTTAGCGCTGCTGCAGGTACTGCAAAACAGCTCATACTCAGATAATCTTGGATGCAGGGCTGGCTTCGACACCCGATGCACCCAGGCTGCTGTTGGGGCCTGGACAGCTGAGGGGGCGCCGGACAAGGGTCCGGGACAAGGTACAAATCACCCACTAATACCCGTGGCTTCAGGATCAGGGCTCTTCACACAGATGCGCTTACAACAGTGCTGAGAAACAGTAACCAGTGAGGTGTAGAAGGACAAGCACACCACCGAGTATGTCATACCTGCTATCCCTGTGTTACCAAAGACTGCACAGCGAGCTTATCCTACAGAGTGTCAGATTGGCTGCCAGATTTCCAACCTGCTGTTTGATTAAAGCATAAACCAGGGTGGCTCTGCTGTTGACGTCACGCAGTGCCACTCCTGTGCGGCAGCGTGATGACAGAGCAGGAAACAAGGAGGCAGAACAGGAGGCGGCGCATTCACATACAAGGAATACATAAGGAGAGGCAGGAGGACTGTGCCAGCGGCGACAACCTGTTAATAGATCCCACCCATTAGACCTCTTATCTGTAAGCTTTATAAAGTGTATTTCTTGGGTTACAGGGGCTAGAGACATGGGGATCCTTCCCTGAATGCAGCAGACATTCAGTAGTGCATTTACTTTGCATGCAGCAGGGGGTGACAGGTTCTCTTTAAAGCCCGTTCCGAGTATCCCACAGCCCTGGTGCATCAAGGCTACAGTGCTACCAGTCCACATTGCTAATTTGCATGTGATATGCTTCAGGCATCCCATGCAAATAGTCATGTGATGACGCAAGGGCAGTGGCTCTTCATCCTTGGCTGACTGCAGCAGAGTGATTAGGTCACACCCTTCAAACTCATCACACTGCTGCAGCAATGAGGAGGAGCGTGGATGGGAGCCGTCGGCAAGAATGCAGTGGAAACAGCAGCTGAGAAGGCACAGGCCTGAGGGCAAGGGAGAAGGTTAGCATAATCATTTATTTTTGATGTGTGCTGTCAAATGGGGGACCATATGTAGGGGAGTATTACTGAGGGCTGAAGGAGGAGGAGCAGGGAGTTGCTGGAGAAGGTACTCATGAGGGCTTCAGAGAAGGAGGGAGCAGGGGAGATGCTGGGGGGAGTAGTACTGAGGGCTGCATAAGAGGAGGGAGGAGGGGAGGTGCTGGGGGAGTAGTACTGACGGTTGCAGAGGAGGAGGGAGCAAGGGAGATGTGGGAGAGTAGTATTGAGAGCTGCAGAGTAGGAGGGAGCAGGGAGATGCTGGGGGAAGTAGTACTGAGGGCTGCAGAGGAGGAGGGAGCAGGGAAGATGCTGGGGGAGTAGTATTGAGAGCTGCAGAGGAGGAGGGAGTAGGGGAGATGCTGGGGAAGTAGTACAGAGGGCTGCAGAGGAGGGAGCAGAGGAGATGGTGGGGGGAGTAGTACTGAGGGCTGCAAAAAAGGAAGGAGCATAGAAGATGCTGGGAGTAGTAGTACTGAGTGCTGCAGAGGAGGGAGCAGAGGAGATGCTGGGATTAGTACTAAGGGCTACAGAGGAGGGAGCATGGGAGATGGGGGTGGAGTAGTACTGAGGGCTGAAAAAAATGAAGGGAGCAAAGAAGATAATGGGAGTAATAGACTGAGGGCTGCAGAGGAGGAGGGAGCACATGAGATGCTGTGACTTGGAGTAGTAGGAGTGACGGCTGCAGAGCAGGAGGGAGCTGCTGGGAGTAGTTGTAGTAATATGCAGCCAAGATGGGGACATATATACCAGGAGGAGGAACAGAACCAGGAGAGCCACCATATTATATATTATTTGGAGGCTGTGCTGAGCTATATATAATCTACAGGCTGTACTGGGCTTTATGTATTATTTGGAGGCTGTGCTGGGCTGTACATGTTATCTAGAGGCTGTGCTGTGCTATATATATTATTTGGAGGCTGTGCTGGGCTGTACATGTTATCTAGAGGCTGTGCTGTGCTATATATATTATCTGGAGGCTGTGCTGGGCTGTATATATAATCTAGAGGATGTGGTACAGTCCGCGCTGCCAAGTCCCCACAAATCACCAGGAATCCAATTTGGATAGCAAAAGATCTTCTTTATTTCTTTTCCTACGCGTTTCGATGCCTCTCCTGGCACCTTCCTCAGGGAATATCCCTAGGAAAGGAAATTAAGAAGATCTTTTGCTATCCAAATTGGATTCCTGGTGATTTGTGGGGACTTGGCAGCGTGGACTGTAACACACCTTGCTTTCCCAATCCTTTGAAAGTCTGGACCACGCCATATGTGGGTAAGAGAAATGAGTAAACTCTCTCCCCACTGGGTTACGTAATCTCCATATGTCATGTAAACCCGCGTCCAACGCAAATGACTGCAAGGCCTCAGAGTGTTTTGTCGCTAAGCTGGGCTTCCCCTCCTTCTGCCTATCTTCTGATGAGGACATTACTGAGATGAAGTCTCCCCCAATGACAAGCCGTCATCTATCAGTCTGCACCAAATGGTCATGAAGTTTTGCATAAAAGGTCGCTTGGTCAGCGTTAGGAGCATAAATGTTGTGAATTTGAAACGTTTCCCCCTGACACTCCAGGGTCACGTGGACATGTCGGCCCTCCATGTCGTGGTCATTGGCCAGTACCCGGTGGGGCAAGTTCTTCCTTATAAGTATCATCACCCCTGCCCTCCGCCCAACTGCCCCTGAGCCAAAGACTGCCCCCACCCATGATTTGTGCATTCGGAACATTTCATCTTGTTATAAGTGTGTTTCCTGTAAAAGGGCTACTGTATATCTCCTTTCAATTTTTTCTGATGTCTTAAAATCATGGATCTTTTTCCTGGGGATCTCAACCCCTTGACGTTCCACGTCACAATGTTAACCATTTGATAACCCATCATCCCAGCATGTTAGCACGGTAATGATGTCTTCTTCGATCCTGGGAAGAAGAAGAGAGAGAGAGGGAAGAGAAGAAAATAAATAAATAAATAAAAATTAAAATAAAAAAATGTAAAAAAATTAAAAAAAAAAATAAAAGGGGAAAGTAAGTGGTGGAAGAGGGGGGAGAAAAAATAGACTCGCATAGCAAGTGTCTAGGTCACCTACTCGGTTGCCCTCTCCTCCTCCCCCTAGCCAGAGTTCACTCCAAGTGTCCACAAAAGGGTATGTTCAGTCGTCTCGGAACTCCTCCATCAGCGCACTCTAGCCTTCATCCCATCCTTCCCATTCGGACATTCCGGGCATCCTGGATAAAGTTGGTGGCGTATCCAAATGGCGTGATTCCCTTCTGCCCAGGGATTCCCGGCTGGTCGGGTGTTCTCGAGCCCCCCTCTCTCGGCTCTCCTGCGGGAGAGGTGGATCCTCTGGGGCTCATTGTAAATCGTCTCAATGCGTCTTTGGCATCTCTAAAGTACAGCGGCGCTCCTTGCCCGTTCGCCACCTTCAAAGTCGCCGGGTGTATGAGCTGGAAGGGGACGTTTCTTTTATAGAGAAAGTTGCAAACTTCATTAAATTGCTTCCTTTTTTTGGAGACAATGACAGAATAATCATTAAAGAGAATCACTTTAGAGCCTCTCAGGAGGAGTGGTTGTTTGCGCCTCTTAAAAGCTTGCAGAATTCTTTCTTTGTCTTTATAATCAAGGGCTGTCTGGGTGTTGCTGGCTGTCCTTCTCCCCCTGTCGCCGAGGGTGCCCCCACTCTATGGGCTCTTTCTACCTTGCATGATATTGATAGTCCCAGTGCTGTAGGTAATTCCGTCTCATAGATCAGAGGTCCCCAACTCCAGACCTCAAGGCCCGCCAACAGTGCAGGTTTTCAGGATTTCCTTAGTATTGCACAGGTGCTAATGTGATCATCTGCACAGGTAATGATTCCAAGCCCTGTGCAATACTAAGGAGATCCTGAAAACATGCACTGTTTGGTGGGCCTTGAGGCCTGGAGTTGGGGACCTCTGTCATAGATGACATCAAGCTGCGAGACGGTGACAGACTCCGGAAGCCCCACAATTCGCAAGTTGTTCCTGCGGGACCTATTTTCTAGGTTGTCTAATTTGTCACCCAGCCATTTAGAGTGTTTCAACAGCTCAGATAACTCCTGTTCTAGGTACAGAATCTTATCCTCAGCGTCGGAGAGGCGCTGTTCTGCCTCCTGCAGCCTGGAGCCGTGCTGGGTCACTACTGCCTGCAGTTCAGCTACACTTGTTTTAATAGCCTCCTTCACTGTCTCCTGTAGGCTCTCTGCTAGGTGCAACTTCAGCTCCTGCACCATGTCTGCAAAGCTGCTGGGATTAGCAATTTCCTCCCCTCCACTGTGAGCATCGTTTGACGCTGGTGGAGAGCCCCCTGTGTCTGCTGGAGTCTCCCTCCTCCCTCTCCACTCTCCCGCTCCCCCTCCATATACCGAGTCACAGGCTGTTGCTGGAGGCGCCGCAGCTGCTGTTTATCTTTCCTCCTCGTGCAATCCGCCATCTTGTGAGAGGGGCTGTCACTGTGTCTCTCGTCTGCTGCATTGTCCTCGCGTCCCATACTGCGTAGCCACCTGTACATCCGGCTCCTTGGGAGCTCCCCACTCGGTCAGGTACCGTGCCCCGACGTTTTAGATCCATGCAGCGGCTATTACATGCGGTGTGGCGGTCGTTGATGCCCGGAGCTTCTCTCTCCTCCGTGGGCTCTACATCAGAGCCCGAACCGGAAGTTATAATATTGATTTATTAGTCAATTAGCGTTTCAAGGCTCCCTAGCCCCTTCCTCAGGATTAATTATCATATTGCCATGTTTCTGGGTATTCCAGGGAGCCCTGAAACGCATTAACTAATAACTTAATATTATATTCACCCTTTCATGTCTTGTAGAATATGGCAGTGTGGTTTTTAACCCTACATCCTCCTTACTTTAATTTTCTGAGATAATGACCTTTAGGGTTTCTTTGGCTGTAAGCCATAATCCTCAACATTTACAGAAACACACAAACATGAACCTTTGATACATCTTGTGGTTGTCCTAATGAAGGGGTTTTTAAACCTGAAAAGCGTAGTATAAACCACCCAATGAGTTTTTAATAACTTTATTGATTTCATTGCATCAGTTGAACGAGAGTGCGGTTCTATACCCTTTTCTTCTATGTTCTAGTTTATGGATTTGCAACACTGCCGATCCTGAATATCTCTGATATCATATGTGCTACAAGTAGTTGTGATAGATCAAAAATGGCCCAGGTGAGCCTGTTTCTTTACAAAGATCAATGTTGTCACGCAAATAAACACTATTGTGCGCCTTTGTTACCTTCCAGCATTTTATCCTTATCATTTACAGAAATAAACACTTCAAATAGATGACTGTTTGTAATGACTCGATATAATGTATGCATTTCACTTTTTGTATTGAATTAGTGGAAAAACATAACTTTTTGATGATATTCTAATTCATTGAGATCTACCTGTTGTGGGGCAGCGCCTGGATCACAAGTCAGGAAACACGTGGAGCCCGGTAGTGGTTCAAACAGGACCCGGTGTTTATTGCTGATACACACAGCGGTGGCACAGTCTGCCGGAATCCGCGTCGCAGCCGGGTACACAAGACACAGTTCATATAACGTACCCGGGTCCTTCAGGCCAAAGGCCTCCGTTATGGGTCACCCAGAGTTCCTCCAGCCCTCCTGGGCTAGGCCGTGTTAGTCTAGCACACGGCCTCCTGGAACTCTAGACCTCTCCTTTCTGTATCTCTGCTGCTGCTGCAGCTAAGGCACAAATCTGTGTACAGGGAACCCCGCCCTGCCTCCTGACCAGGCTTTTAACTCCGTGTCTACTTCCGGGACCTTGCAAGACCCGGAGCGGAGGGAGCGGACCGTCCCTTTCTCTCACACCCTATACCGGGCTCAATACGTGACAGTGCGCATTCTGGGGGAGACATAGCGCGCCTCGCATATGATCCCCCGCACTGTCTCACACTGTATTATTTGGAAGCTATGCTGGGCTGTATACATTATTTGGAAGCTGTGCTGGGCTGTATATATTATTTGGAGGCTGTGCTGGGCTACATGTATAATTTGGACATTGTGCTGGGCTGTATATATTATTTGGAGGCTGTGCTGGGCTGTATATATTATTTGGAGGTTGTACTGGGCTATACTTATATATACAGCCTCCAAAAAATATATGCAAGTTTAGCCCAGTACAGCCTCCAAATAATATATGCAGCCCAGCAGCCGCTGCCAAATAATATATACAGCCCATAGCATCTTTACTATGTATATGCAGCCCAGCACAGCTTCCAAATAAAATTTACAGCCCACAGCCTCTAATATATATTTATATATATATATATATATATATATATATATATATATATATACACTAACATACATACATACATGCACAGCCTCTATATTATATATACAACCCAGCAGCAGCCTCGTTAATATATATACAGCCCAAGAGCCTCTATATGATATATACAGCCCTGCATATTCTCGCTATTATATACACAGCCCACAACCTCTATATTATATATACAGCTCTGCACAGCCTCAATGTTACATATACAGCCAGGAACCTCTAAATTATATATTATTTATTATTATAGCACCATTTATTCCATGATCCTTTACATGTGAAAAAGGGTCATCCATAGTCAAGTACAATAATTATCAACAATACATAGCACACATAGGTACAGGAGGAGAGGAAATCCTGCCTGCGAGGGCTCATAGTCTACAAGAGATAGGTGAGGATACACTATTTGTGGGTAGAACATGCAGCAGTTTAGTAGACTGAGGCTCACTGCAGATTGTAGGCTTATTTGAAGAGGTAAATCACCAAGTTCCTTTTGAAGATTTCCACGGTAGTCAAGAGTCGGATGTGTTAGGGGAGAGAGTCCCAGAGTATGGGGGATGCACGGGAGAAATCTTGTATGCGATGAGAAGAAAAGACAAGAGGGGAGTAGAGAAGGAGATCTTGTGAGGAACGAAAGTTGTGTGTAGGTACCGTATATACTCGTGTATAAGCCGACCCGTGTATAAGCCGACCCCCTACTTTTGCCCCCAAAACCTGGGAAAATCTATTGACTCGTGTATAAGCCGAGGGTGGACCCCAGCACAGGTATACAGCCCCCAGCAGTGTGGTATACAGCAGCCCCAGAGGTATATACAGCAGCCCCAGTGGTAGTATACAGCAGCAGCCCCAGTGGTATATACAGCAGCAGCCCCAGTGGTATATACAGCCCCAGTGGTAGTATACACGCAGCCCCAGTAGTATATACAGCCCTACTAGTATATACAGCCCCAGTGGTAGTATACACGTAGCCCCAGTAGTATATACAGCCCCAGTGGTAGTATACAGGCAGCCCCAGTATTATATACAGCCCCAGTGGTAGTATACAGGCAGCCCCAGTATTATATACAGCCCCAGTGGTAGTTTACAGGCAGCCCCAGTATTATATACAGCCCCAGTGGTAGTTTACAGGCAGCCCCAGTATTATATACAGCCCCAGTGGTAGTATACAGGCAGCCCCAGTAATGCAGGGCCCCCCCAGCCTGACTCCGGTCACCTGTAAAGCAAATTATACTTATCACTGTCCCGCTGTCCGCGCCCGCCGCTGCTGACATCCGCGATCCTCCATCTTCATGCGTCTTCTTCCTGTTTCCTGTGTTCGGGCCGGCAATGACGTCATTGGCTGCGACGAACACAGGAAACAGGAAGAAGACGCATGAAGATGGAGGATCGCGGATGTCGGCAGCGGCGGGCGCGGACAGCGGGACTGTGGTAAGTATAATTTGCTTTACAGGTGACCGGAGTCAGGCTGGGGGGCCCCTGCATTACTGGGGATGCTGGGGCTGCCGGGGCTGCTAGGGCTGCCGTCACTGACTCACGTATAAGCCGAGGGGGGTACTTTTCAGCCCAATTGTTGGGCTGAAAAACTCGGCTTATACGCGAGTATATACGGTAAGTACCAAGAGACCATATCACAAATGTACAGAGGAGCCAGGTTGTAGATGGCTTTGTATGTCATTGTTATGGTTTTTAATTGGAACCTCTTATTAATGGAGGGCCAATGAAGTGTTTGGCAAAGAGGAGAGGTTGGGGAGTAGCGAGAGCCAGGTGGAATAGTCGGGCAGCAGAATTTAGGATAGATTGGAGGGATGTGAAAGTGTTAGAAGGGAGGCCAGAGAGCAGGAGGATGCAGTCGTCAAGGTGGGAGATGACAAGGGCATGCACAAGTGTTTTAGTAGTATGGTCAAGGAATGTATGGATCTAGGAAATATTTTAGAGTTGGAGTCGGCAGGAGGTGGCAAGGGCTTGGATATGAGGCTTGAGAGAGCGCGGAGTTGAGGGTTACTCTAAGGCAGCGAGCAAGCAAGATGGGGGAAAGTGAGCAGCCGTTGACTTTGATGGATAGGTCTGTTGGAGTGATAGCGTGAGGTGGGGAAATATGATGAATATCATCAATATTGTTTCCATCACCAATATGTATACACAGCCTGCAGCTTCTATATTATGTTCATTAATCTTGGCATTTGTTAAAGGGGCCCATTGAGACTGTTTCGCCCTGGGCCCACAAAAAACTGCAGCTGCCCCTGCTTGGATGTTGTCAGCCATCTTTCTACAGATACTGAATGGCATGTAAGCCTAATTTATGTGCTCCTACCTACTTATTATTGTGTCTTTATTGAAGCTCTATCATTTTATTTCTGAGCAAGTAAGGCCATGCTGAATACTTATAGGTCACACGCAGACAGAAGAGTGATTTAGAGTGTGGCAGTGCATTAATTGAAAATAAAAATAAATTTAATTTAGGAGAAGAATTCATTTTTTTAAATCAGAACCATTTTTTTCTAACTAAACGTGACCTGTCTCGGCATCAGTATATTTGACTAATTATCTAGTGTTTTTCTTCTAACGTTGTGCTGATTGCAGGACCCTGCTGTCCTCTCCGGTTTTACGTGCTTATAATTTTTTTACTCACTGAACGTGCCAAGAAAGTGCAGAATTATACACAGAATATAAATTATTCTGACTTGCAGGTTTCTAGGGGAACCAGGAAAACCAGACACTGACTATGGTTGGCATTGTAAATAATGAAAAACATAAGCAGAAGTGACACATACAATCAGATTGAGCCGCCTGCAAATCTCACTTTCTAAAACAGCATTTTTCAACAAGTGGCTTAACTTTCCAAGAGCTATCATATTAATATTGGAACAAGAATATGACTGCTAGATTATTTTACTGCCCATTAGTAAAAAAAATAAGCAACACAAACTATGTCAACGCTTTTGACATGTTGAGATTCACAAGTCATTATGATTGTTTGACAATGCAGTGCGGTAACATAATAGCGAATATCAGATGCTACACCCACATCTCTGCTGTCACATACAGATTTCAGCAGTGCTGTTATGTGTCTACCTGTTCATGAGGGAATCACTTTAGGTTGAATGTTGTGCACAACATTTTTTTTCCTGATTAATTTTCACAGACAATGTTAATTATTTGTGCCAGCTCATGGTGAAAGGAAATATATGGGCATAGGAAGTTCAGTTTCGTATGGTTAGGCAGATAGGGAAGATTATTTGGACGTGACAAACCTATGGTCCTCTTGCTCACAGATTTGCTTGTGTGACAAGAAGGGATAGACCATTATCGAATATCATGCTCCAAAGGAAACAAGGACAAAGTGGCAGAAGGGACCTCACCCAAAGGAGCCTAAAGCAAGGATTAAGTGGCAGAGTGATCTGTTATCTCAAGCAAATGTGACCTACAGCAAATGTAACTGTTCTAGATAAGAAACTAGAGTCTGGCCAGACCTGAGGGTCATAGAAGAGAAGGTGCCCAGGTTGGAACACGAGTTCATCTATGGGGAAAAGTAGATACCATTGGCACACCAGGGAGTCTGTGGCCCTCATCAAATGGACTCTGAAAATAGTAGTGAGGAGTCACACCACAGCCAGTGAGATCCTCACAAAATAATTGGAAGTTAAGGCTTGTTGTGAGGGGCCGTAGCAACACAACTGGACCCGTGCGGTCCTCATAGAGGAATAAAGTGGTTCTTATAAGGTTTAGCTGCAACATGTAATAGAAGTACTCTACATGTAACTGAAGATTGTGCCTCTGGATTGTGCTAAAGAAGTATCCTTAAATTGTTGTTCCTTCTTTCTGAAGTACACTGGCAATCAAAATTACAGAACAATGTATGATAACTAGATTTTTTCAGACAGAATGTAATCTACATTGATCATCATATGAAGGTTTTGTGTAAGAGGTACACCATGTCACTATAACTGTGTGTTCCAAAATAACCAAAGTTTATCAATGTAAAACCTTTATTTTACACAAAATCTGATGATCATATTTAGAGAACAGCAATAACCGTAGCATAGAGTAAGTTTAAAACTAAATTTTTTGATGGCTACAACAGTCACTAATCAGTAGGAATTGTACAGGCCTTTGTTTTGAATGACGTCTGCACATCTGTGGCCACAGGACATGACTAGTCTTCTCTCACTGCTCTGGTGTGATTTTGGTCCACTCTTCTTCAAGTCTAATCCACAGTTTGGGGACTGTTGTGGGTTTCTTGGCCATAACATTGTC
This sequence comes from Allobates femoralis, assembly GCA_033576535.1. Lineage (NCBI taxonomy): Eukaryota > Metazoa > Chordata > Amphibia > Anura > Aromobatidae > Allobates > Allobates femoralis. Next base: position 227,947,876 of record JARQOC010000001.1, on the reverse strand, counting down.
ACCAAGAATTTTCCATAGGTTTTCTATTGCGTTTCAATCAGGACTCTGGGCTGGCCATATCATTACTTCAATGTTTTCTGTTTCAAGGAACTGCATTACCCATTTTGCTGTGTGACAGGGTACATTGTCCTGCATGAAAATTAAAGGCTGACTGAGTGCTGAATGCAAACAAGTAACCATGTGTTGTTGAAGAATGTTCTGATACACCCTTGCATTCACTCTGCCATGTAGGTGTATGAGAGTTCTATCCCCTGCAGCAGGAAGCAATCCCCAAACCAGGACACGTCCTCCACCACCTTTCACTGACTTCTTTACACACTTTGGGTTCAGTCTTTCCCCAGTTTGTCAACCAATATAATGTTTCCCATCAGACCCAAATAAATTAAACTTGCCTTCACCACTAAAATGAACTGTAGACCACTTCTTCTCTGTCCACACAATATGGTCCTAACCAAAGGCGAGTCTAGCCTTTTGATTGATTCTGCGAATGAAAGGTTTTGGTCACTACAGAGTGGGCTTTAAGTCCAAATGCTCTTAAATGTTATGACACTGTATGACGAGACAGATCCTTACCCTGTTAAGTGCTGAACTGGCAAGATATTCCAGCTGCAGTGTTGAAACGATCATCCATGGAGATTCTCTGCATTATCCCGTCATCTCTTGCATTTGTCTTTCCAGGGCAACCAGCCTATTTGCGGAACTTAAGAGTTTGTGATGTTGTATAGATGCAATATTCGAGAAATCACAGACTTGGGACGACCAATATCTGTTGCTATGGCTGATAGGGTGCTTTGGCCTTCATCTGAACAACCTTCTGCCGGAGGGTTTCAGACACTTTGGAACGGCACACCATTTTTGCAAACAGAGTGCAAACTGGAAAGTTAGGCTGCCAGTTAAATAGGGTTTGTCATATAATCAAGGAAATTAGCACCAAGTGTGAATATTAACACCAATAACTTGCAGGTATCTGAAAGTATTCTCTAATTTTGATCAGTATTCTTTTTTATTTATCTCATTTACATTTATATTCTGTGCTTTAGAATATATTCAATTTATGAAATAAGCTTAAAATACTGCCATATTACTCATGTTAGGATATTTTCACATAGGACAACACAATGACCTTAACATTAAGGAAATTGTGTGTTGTTCTCTAATTTTGACCGCCAGAGTATATTCTTCTCAAGTTGTTTAGTAAAGAGAAGTTTATTTATTCCTCATTCATCTCTATTCCATCTGGTCCTCATCTGCCATGTCAAGTGACAGCAGGCTCGGTCTGGGCCGCCGGGTAACCGGTTAAAAGTCATGGTGGGCCCCCAGGCATTGTGGCCCCGCCCCCATAGCCCCGCCCCCGAATGGCCTGAACGGGTTCCCGGAGGACAGGGCCGGTGTTAGCAACCGGCATAGAGTCCTTCCTAACTTGAGCGGCAGCAGCACAAGATCTTTATATCCAGCACCATCGTGGTGCTGGTGCACAGTTACACAGGAGAGGACATCTGCTGCTGGCTTTCACTGCAGTCAGACGCTGACGCTATAGATAAGCGTCTCCGCTCAGGTTAGGAGGGAGAGGTGGGGAAACAGTGCTCAGGGGGCATCATATTAGGTCAGGCCTGCAGGGGCCCCAGCTCCCAAGAAGGCTCCCCCTCCCAAGAAGCCTGCAGGGGCCCTAGCTCCCCCTGCCATGAAGCATACAGGGGCCCCAGCTCCTACTTCCATGAAGCCTGCAGGGCCCCCAGCTCCCGCTCCCAAAAAGCCTGCAGGGGCCCCAGACCCCAGCTCCCAAGAAGCCTCCCCCTGCCATGAAACATACAGGGGCCCCAGCTCCTGCTTCCAAGAAGCCTGCAGGGGCCACAGCTCCCCCTCCCTCTGTGCTCTCCGATCGCAGTGTCAGTTAGGGGGAGGGGTGCCTGCAGTGCTTCTACTACAAGAAAAAATGAAGTGCTGTCCTGAAGACCAGGAAGGAAAAGAAAAAGACCTCTACATAGATAAGTATTGTGTGTAGTGTGCAATGTGTGTGCAGTGTGCAATGTGTGTGTAGTGTACAATGTGTGTGTAGTGTGCAATGTGTGTGTAATGTGTGTGTAGTGTGCAATGTGTGTGTAGTGTGCAATGTGTGTAGTGTGCATGTGTGTGTAATATGTGTGTAGTGTGCAATGTGTGTAGTGTACAATGTGTGCAATGTGTGTGTAGTGTGCAATGTGTGCAATGTGTGTGTAGTGTGCAATGTGTGCAATGTGTGTGTAGTGTACAATGTGTGTGTAGTGTGCAATGTGTGTGTAATGTGTGTGTAGTGTGCAATGTGTGTGTAGTGTGCAATGTGTGTAGTGTGCAATGTGTGTGTAATGTGTGTGTAGTGTGCAATGTGTGTAGTGTACAATGTGTGTGTAGTGTGCAATGTGTGCAATGTGTGTGTAGTGTGCAATGTGTGTGTAGTGTGCAATGTGTGTGTAATGTGTGTGTACTGTGCAATGTGTGTGTAGTGTGCAATGTGTGTGTAATGTGCAATGTGTGTGTAGTGTGCAATGTGTGTGTAGTGTGCAATGTGTGTGTAATGTGTGTGTAGTGTACAATGTGTGCAATGTGTGTGTAGTGTGCAATGTGTGTGTAGAGTGCAATGTGTGTAGTGTGCAATGTGTGTGTAATGTGTGTGTAGTGTGTAATGTGTGTGTAGTGTGCAATGTGTGTGTAGTGTGCAATGTGTGCAATGTGTGTGTAGTGTGCAATGTGTGTGTAATGTGTGTGTAGTGTGCAGTGTGTGTGTAGTGTGCAATGTGTGTGTAGTGTGCAATGTGTGTGTAGTGTGCAATGTGTGTGTAATGTGTGTGTAGTGTGTGTGTAGTGTGCAATGTGTGTGTAGTGTGCAATGTGTGTGTAGTGTGCAATGTGTGTGTAGTGTACAATGTGCGCAATGTGTGTGTAGTGTGCAATGTGTGCAATGTGTGTGTAGTGTGCAATGTGTGTGTAATGTGTGTGTAGTGTGCAATGTGTGTGTAGTGTGCAATGTGTGTGTAGTGTGCAATGTGTGTGTAGTGTGCAATGTGTGTGTAGTGTGCAATGTGTGTGTAGTGTACAATGTGTGCAATGTGTGTGTAGTGTGTAATGTGCAGCGTGTAATGTGTAATGTGCAGCGTGTAGCGTGTAATGTGCAGCGTGTAATGTGCAGCGTGTAATGTGCAGCGTGTAATGTGCAGCGTGTAATATGTAATGTGCAGCGTGTAATATGTAATGTGCAGCGTGTAATGTGTAATGTGCAGCGTGTAATATGTAATGTGCAGCGTGTAATGTGTAATGTGCAGCATGTAATGTGCAGCGTGTAATGTGTAATGTGCAGAGTGTAATGTGTAATGTGCAGATTCTAATGTGCAGTGTGTAATGTGCAGCGTGTAATGTGCAGCGTGTAATGAGTAATGTGCAGCGTGTAATGTGCAGCGTGTAATGTGCAATGTGTAATGTGCAGCTTGTAATGTGCAGCGTGTAATGTGTAATGTGCAGCGTGTAATGTGAAATGTGCAGCGTGAAATGTGCAGCGTGTAATGTGCAATGTGTAATGTGCAGCTTGTAATGTGCAGCGTGTAATGTGCAGTGTGTAATGAGTAATGTGCAGCGTGTAATGTGCAGCGTGTAATGTGCAATATGTAATGTGCAGCGTGTAATGTGCAGCGTGTAATGTGTAATGTGCAGCGTGTAATGTGCAGCGTGTAACGTGCAGCGTGTAATGTGCAGCGTGTAATGTGTATTGTGCAGCGTGTAATGTGTAATGTGCAGCATGTAATGTATAATGTGCAGCGTGTAATGTGTAATGTGCAGCGTGTAATGTGCAGTGTGTAATGTGTAATGTGCAGAGTGTAATGTGCAGCGTGTAATGTGCAGAATGTAATGTGCAGTGAAAGAGGGGAGACACAGCATGCGAGGGACTATATTTATGGGGGATATATATATTTATATTACAGTCTGCAACTTCAACCTTCATAATATATATATATATACAGCAGTATGTGTTAAAGAGGGCCCACTGAGACTCTTTCGCCCGGGGCCCGCAGAAACCTGGAGCACATTGCCAGAGACCGCAGTGCACGGCCAGCAGCTGCATTGTTTGGCTGCCAGCCCTGACAGCGTGTATGCTGTGGGGAGCAGAGAGAGCACTGTCTGCAGCCGGGACTTCCTCACACAGCAGGCAGTGCCAGAGCGAGGATGAGGTGTGTGGGCGGGGACAGCATGTGAAGTCCTGCATCCCACATGAAGAGCAGACAGAGCTGCAACAACAGTGTGGAAGTAGATGAAGTATGTGTGCCCCCCAGCAATAGCTGCAACAATCAGTGTGCCTCCCCCAGCAGCAGCCATATGTCTCCCCCTTGGCACCAGCAATATGTGCCCCCCCCCTTCCTTAGCAGCAACATCACTGTGCTCCTTCAGCTGCAGCAATAAACAATATGTGTGCCCCCAAGAAGAAGCTGCAGCAATCAGTGTGCCTCCCCCAGCAGCAGCCATATGTCTCTCCTTTAGCACCAGCAATATGTGCCCCCCCGTAGCAGCAACATTCAGTGTGCTGTCCCCCCCAGCAGCAACAATATGTGTGTGTACCCGTGCAACATGGAGGGGGTCCGTCCTGTGCAGCATGGAGGGGGCCCTGTGCAACATGCAGGGGATCCTGTGCAACATGGAGGGGGTCATGTGGTGGTATATACAATACAGTGGTGGTGTTACTATGTGGAGGGCACAGTGCTGGTATTACTATGTGGAGGGCACAGTGTTGGTATTACTATGTGGAGGACACAGTGGTGGTATTACTATGTGGAGGGCACAGTGGTATTACTATGTGGAGGGCACAGTGTTGGTATTACTATGTGGAGGACACAGTGGTGGTATTACTATGTGGAGGGCACAGTGTTGGTATTACTATGTGGAGGACACAGTGGTGGTATTACTATGTGGAGGGCACAGTGGTGGTATTACTATGTGGAGGGCACAGTGGTGGTATTACTATGTGGAGGGCACAGTGGTGGTATTACTATGTGGAGGACACAGTGGTGGTATTACTATGTGGAGGGCACAGTGGTGGTATTACTATGTGGAGGGCACAGTGGTGGTATTACTATGTGGAGGGCACAGTGGTGGTATTACTATGTGGAGGGCACAGTGGTGACATTATTATGTGGGGCAGTAATAGGAGCGCTGTTTTTGTACCACGCAGCATGTGCAGTAATAGGGACAGCAGCAACGGGTCAGTATTGGGGGATCAGTAGGATGAGGAGTTTGTCCAGTTTGGGAATAGATTGGGCTGGAAATGTGAGATGTCAGATGTGTCTTTGTTGTAATCTATGTAGATGGCTGGAGAAGTTGTCATGTCCGTCTGGGAATCTAGAATGGGGGAACATGGGGGCCCAAGACGTTATTACTATATGGGGGACAGAATGAGGAACATACATTATTGGTTTACGGTGGGAAGTGGGGATATATTTACTGTAGGGGCCAATCAGGCGACATCATTACTGCTGTAATATAATTTACTTTTCAATGAGGGGAACCAAAGGGAGGCCTTGTTACTGTGCAAGGTGGCACGATGTCGCTTTTTTGGTCGTTTGATGTAGTGTAGAAATCTTGGGAAAAGTGTGGAATGTGCTATGGAAGTGATCAGTTTTATACAGTAGATAACTGTGTTATTTTCTGCAGAGATGAGTCCTGGCTAGAAGACGTGATATTTGTCTGCGACAGAGGAAGAAGAAACCTGAAGATGAAGGACTTCACCAAGATACATCTCTGGTGAGTAGGTGTATTACCTATCCACGCACACTATACACTATGTACAGAGCTCCTGTGTATAATGTCACTGGGGATCTCTGCATCACCTGTACACTGACACTATATACTGAGCTCCTGTATATAATGTCACTGGTGTTGTCTGCATCACCTGTACACTGACACTATATACAGAGCTCCTGTGTATAATGTCACTGGGGATGTCTGCATCACCTGTACACTGACACTATATACAGAGCTCGTATGTATAATGTCACTGGGGATCTCTGCATCACCTGTACACTGACACTATATACAGAGCTCCTGTATATAATGTCACTGGTGTTCTCTGCATCACCTGTACACTGACACTATATACAGAGCTCCTGTGTATAATGTCACCGGGGATCTCTGCATCACCTGTACACTGACACTATATACAGAGCTCCTGTGTATAATGTCACTGGGGATCTCTGCATCACCTGTACACTGACACTATATACAGAGCTCCTGTGTATAATGTCACTGGTGTTCTCTGCATCACCTGTACACTGACACTATATACAGAGCTCCTGTGTATAATGTCACTGGGGATCTCTGCATCACCTGTACACTGACACTATATACAGAGCTCCTGTGTATAATGTCACTGGGGATCTCTGCATCACCTGTACACTGACACTATATACAGAGCTCCTGTGTATAATGTCACTGATAATCACTGTATTTACACTGACCAAATTTACAGAGCTTTTTTTAATCTTCATTATTGTAGTATTATTGGTCACTATTCACACTGAAGAAGAAACAGCTGGGCACCACAGAGTACTGACATGTAGTAGTAGGTCTGGCACCAAACTTGTGGTTTATCAGGTAAGAGGAGAGGGGAAGGAGCAGACGACGGCAAACCATTTTGAGCTGGGTGGTACTTCTATGGGTTGACCGGATTTTATTGGTCACTATGTTGTGGTATTATGTGCTCTGGTCATGCGTTGTGTATTTGTCCCTTGAATGTGGAATTATTCAATTACAATGTGTCGGTTATATGTGGTCTTATCATGGTGTGGCAGTATTTATACCTTGCACGTGGTAGTATTTGATCACAGTTTAGTAGTAATATGTGCTCTGATCACAGTGTGGTGGTATGTCTCCTTTATATGTGGTATTTCTGGTCTTGGTATAGGGATTGTGGTTGATTATTAGTTTTTTTTCTGATATCAATAAGGGGAAAATTCTTTATTTCCAGTAGATATTAAAAACTTGGTTGCTTCAGTATTTATAAGACAGAAGCAGGAGATGGTGAGAAATGCAGAACATATGACCTCTGATTGCTCCATTCCTGGTTTTGTCTTACAAATACCGAGGTAAAAAACTCACCAAATACTCAGTGTGTGCACATGGCCTAAGGATGTGATGAGGTATTAGTTGGTGGGGGTACGACTGCTGAATGTGCAGCTTTTATCCCCATTATGTGTCCAAAAAATAGAAAAATATCCAGCACAGAGTCTTGAGATCTAGATCCTTAAAAATTCATTATATTAGAAAAGTATTAAAAAGCACATTTACATCAATGTCCTTAAAGACAGTCCTTAGTCATAGGTTTGTTTTGTCCCCATTAGACTGGAGGTGAGGGACAGCTCGCCCATGATCCCTTCACCCCCTCAGTAGCGGTGAGCGCTGGGTTTGCCTTTTTTTGGGAGCTCTAATGATAATGAATGGAGCCGCGGTCACATTACCGGCCGCTGCAGTTAATAAAAGGGGTAAAAGTGCCACATTCTTCCGATGATGTGGTTTTGATTGGTCGGATTCCACCAATAACTAAGTGATCACCTGCCGAACCTGACGATTGTTGGTAACTTGTTTTCACCAAAGTATCCCTTTAATGTACACTACAGTAATGGTACATCGCAGTAATGGTGAGCGCAGAGTGATGTACAGGAGTAACAACTATAATGGGTATAACGGCTAACAGGTATTTGCATATAGCGGGTGAGTGGGCCCCTGGAGTCAATTTCCCTGGTGGGCCCCAGACACCCCAGTCCGACCCTGAGTGACAGTATGTAGTATGCAAAGTCGTATCGGCAAAGTAGCAGTGGCACACACACTCAGCCACAATCCCCACTTTACTGTAGCAGAACAGGGCACAGATGATGTATACCTTGGACACTGCTGTTGCCCCGCCCATTATAGAAGAAGCTATATTTGCAATAATTTTACAATTTTTATGCCTATACTGTTTCCCAGTTTAGCAAATAACTACTTTTAAAAGCAATAGTTGACAGAATGCTAAATTTAAAAAAAGCAATGAATGTGCAGGCAAAGCATACATTGTCTATGGGACTGTCAGAGATGGAATAGTGCAGCACTCAGCTCTCCAGCTGTTCCATAGACAATGAACGGCATAATTTCTTGCAAACAACCAACTCTCTGTTCAAACTGAGCACTCCGACCCTGTGGAAAGTCCTATTGCACGCTCAGCCAATTATTAGTGATTACAAGAGTTGGCAGGTCTTGTGTGTGTTGACACAGTGCCAGGAAGGTTCTCCTTAAGGGAGAAGAAACAGAAACATCTTCTACAGTAACTTTGTAAAAACCTGTTGCTTAGTCCTAAAACACAACCAAATTTGGCAACTTGAGAATAAAGAACGGTTTCAGTTTGTTTCCTCCCTCATGTGTACGATGATGTACTGGTCCCATAATGAAACTTCAAGACATAATGAATTAGCGCAGATGTTATTAAAGTTAATTCATTCCAAGCAGTTTATTAAAAAGTTCAAAAAGCATTAAGTCTTTTCCAATAAGATCTCCAAGTTTTATTTTCTAAATTCTCATTAGAATTATTGAGCACAACCTTGATCTCGTATGCAATGAACTGGGAACATTCGATTACAAATTTAAATACAAAAGGCAATGAAACCTTTGGCAGGATAATATTGGCACAATGGTGCGACCTGCTGGGACACGAGACTGAAAATATTTAAAGGGTCAGGACATTTGTGATTTTAATAAATAACTCCTCGTGAAAATGGAGGGGCTACTATGTAGCAACATACCAAAGGTGAATAAAAGGGCAGAGACAAATAAGTGAAAATGACATATCATTGACTTTTTACCCTGCTATTAGCAATAGTTCACCAAGTTTTAAAATGTTGAAAACCTGATTAGTCAATTTAGCTAAATCCCTTTTGTAAAGTCTGGAACAGATTTGTCAAATTTGAGGACATATTCCTGAGTTTAAAGTAGACTATGCCAATTTACAACAAAAGATGGCAGCAGTGCATTGTACATAGCTCTGCAAGTACGGGCTTTTCTAAGTGCACACAAAACATCATTGTAACTATTTGATATACTGGTGACAAATAAACATTTTAGGAATAACATACAATTATCAAACACAAAGAGGTCATCGCTGATGATACCGTAGTATATTGATGTATAGGATCAGGCTGTATGATATGTGAATATAACGTGTCTATTCATGATCACTTACAATATGTGAAGCGTTTAGTACATACAAATAAGATACCTTCTCCTGTCTACAGAGTCGTGTTAGGGTGCCTTCACATTTGCGTTTTGAACGCAGCACACCGAACACAGCAATACTCTTGCGCACATGCGTTCCTATGTTTAACATTGGAACGCATGTGCCTGCATATAGCTGCGTTTGGCCGCATTTGAGTTTGGATGCGCATAATTTATGCGCCCTCCGACCGCACTTCAAACGCAGCATGTTGCATTTTTTTGTGCGTTCGCGGGCGCTTGTTTTTTATCCACAAGTGCCCGCAAGCGCACAAAAAATGCATGGATCTTAATGGATCTGCAGTGTCCTACACATGACAGTGCAGGAGAACGCTGCAGATCTCATTGAAATCTCTCCCGGTGGCCGCCGGTGATCACCGGCGGCCACCAGGAGATCAGCTACAGCCACTGCTGCTCTCCCGCCGGTGTCAGCGGGGAGAAACAGCTGATCTGACAGCTGTTTAAATCTCCCACGCTGACACCGAATAGGTGATGTCGGCGCAAGAGATTTGAAGCAGCGATCAGCTGTTTCTTATCTCCTGCACTGATATCACCCTATTCGGTGTCAGCGCGGGAGATTTAAACAGCTGTCAGATCAGCTGTTTCTCCCGCTGACACCGGCGGGAGATCAGCTGTGCCGGGAGGAGGTGATCTCTGCCGCTGATCTCCTCCTCCCGGCTGCCCGGGCACCATACTAATGTGAACGCATGTGTGAAGGCAGCCTTACTGAGATCTGAAACTGTTATTATCAAAGTCATGATACTAGTGAATGTTTATTTTTTAAACAACGTCAATAATTATAATAATGAAATAATTAAAAAATGGATCAATATTTAAATCAATTATAAGAATGACCTGCACCCCTGACTATGACTGTGGAGCTCTGGTTAAGCCACAACTGGTTATGGAGGTAACACAGGACCTGTCCCGCTACTGAATCGTGGTGCCGTGCCTTTGTTGCAAAGTGCCAAAGTTCATTTGAAATAATAGTAGGCAGCACTCACCATTCTGTTGCCTGGGGATTTCTTTATTTCACACTGCAGCTGAGTACACGTGTAGTCCCTGGATGCACCCCGCATCCACACCCCACCGGCATGTCACTCGTTTGTAGTGTGAAATAAAGAAATCTCAACGGAACAGAATGGTGAGTGCTGCTTACTATTATTTCAAATGTTTAAATTACAATAATGATAAAATAATTAAATGTTCATTTTCATGAATTACACTGTTGTAACCAGTGAGTGTGGTAAAGTCCAATTTACCACTGTATAAAATAAATATTAAGAGACAGTGCAAAATATTGAGCTCTAAAGCAATCAGTTATACAGGACTACATAGCATTAAGACAAATAGTGTAGAACAACATCCAGGAGGAGTGTAGGGGTTAATGTCAGCATTTCTGATGATCTAGCTAGTGCAAAAATGAATGTCAATTGCTGGTCTAGATCCGTAAAAGGGTTATTGTCAATAGTCCTAGTGGAGTAAGACCACCAGGGATACTGAATTTAATCTAATTCCAACATCACTGGTGGTCTAAGGCACCGGAAGGGTTTATCCATAGCTTATTCTGTTGGATAAAGTCAATGAATGTTTCTAGGGCCGATGTGCTTGTGGTAGTCTGAAGTTGCTTTTCTATATAAGGCCAAGGAGCACCAGTGCGGCCCCTTTTGACAGTTAATTTTAGGATGGTGCTAGAAGCTGTGGGGCAGCGCTGATGTCACTCACTGCTCTCTTTGCCTCCTGTGGATGTCTTATTTTACATCAGCTACATCTGAGTTAGGCTAGGGCCACACTTAGCAAGATACTTACGTTTCCCAGATCCTGTAACTGCACAGCCCAGTCTGCAGGAACACACAGTGGTAACGGGTGCTTCCTGTGAACGCTGCTCCATAGAAACTCAATGTTTACCATGGATGCAGCTACACAGAAAGCTCCAGGCAGTGCGCTTTTGCCGGACACATAGGAAAATGTCAGCAACGTTTTCCTTTGCGTTTTGCAAAAGCGCACTGCCCTGGACTTCCTGTGTAGCTGCATCCATGGTAAACTTCGGGTTACTATGAAGCAGCATTCAGAGGAAGCACCCGACGTTACCACTGTGTGTTCCTGCAGACTGGGCTGTGCAGTTACAGGATCCGGGAAACTTAAGTATCCTGCTAAGTGTGGCCCTAGCCTTATAGATAGAAGCAACTTGCCGTTGCTGCACTCACCTCTTCCACATTGTCTGTCACCCTGAATCCAGAAGGGTAGCGATCCAAGAAAATAATAAGTAGCTGCAGCCCCAACCCCTTATGATGTTCTATTCCAGAAGGTGCATTAGAGGCTGCTGGGAGTGAGTTCAGGTCCAGCCTCCTGTGACATCATGTTTGAGACCCAAGCAAATCATCAGAGGAAGTGCAGTAAAATAAACATACCGATTAGCTTTAAAGTGTGAAATCTAGGGTAATGTATAATAAAGAAAACTACAAGAGTGGTTAGGATTGGTTAGGATGTAAAGATAGACATTTAGGAAGTACATTTTAGGTACTGGGCCGACCCTTTAGCTCTATTGTAATGCCCTCCTTTGTTAACATATATGGCCATAGATTTTGTAAATTTGCATAATGCCTTAAACGGTGCACAGAATTTTTTTTCTGCTGTATTCTAATAGGGTTTTGGAAAACAGTTGATTATTTGTTTGAAAACCTGATGGAAAACAGATGCACCCAATTATGCCATAGGTTCACTGGTATTCATCAGGATTTGTTAAAGGGAACCTGACCCATAAAATCAGCCCCCAGCCTATTTATACCTGTCCCTGCACCACCAGTATAGCATTGTAGGCATCCCTTTGTGTCAAAAATGTGTATTTGTAAAGTATATAAAACTGCTTTTTTTTACCTTCAGATCTGAGGCTTCTCAGTTCTTGAGAAGTCACACAGGGCATTCCCTGTGTCTTCTCATCGCCGCCTGCACATCAATTATTCACGCCCATATGGGCATGCTAAGGCATTGTGATCTCCCTCATCCCTCACCATGGGCGGTATAGCCGGTACGACACTGTTCGCGTCATATCTGGCTATAGTGACGTTGTACACCCATTGGGTGTAGGGAGTACCTCGTGATGCGCATTTCACATGCGCGAGGTTACTTTACGGCAGCTTGATGAGCTGCCGTAGCTGCCATAAAGTAACCTCGTGCATGCGCAATGCGCATCATGAGGTCCTCCCTACACCCAATGGGATTACGACGTCACTATAGCCGGATATGATGCGAATAGCGTCATACCGGCTATACCGCCCTTGTTAGGGGGCGAGGGAGATCACAATGCCTTAGCACACCCATCTGGGCATGAATAATTGATGTGCAGGCGGCGAAGAGAAGCCACAGGGAATGTCCTGTGTGACTTCTCAAGAACTGAGAAGCCGCAGATCTGAAGGTAAAAAAAAGCAGTTTGATAAACTTTACAAATACCCATTTCGGACACAAAGGGATGCCTACAATGCTATACTGGTGGTGCAGGGACATGTATAAATAGTCTGGGGGCTGATTTTTAGGGGTCAGGTTCCCTATCAGATTCACTTTAAAATGGATCAGTGATTGCTACTATTGCCCTGAAAATGGACACAATAATGTGAACAGAGACTTAGCAGTTACTAGTACTAGTGTAACAAATACACACCACAAGCTACCACCTATGATGGTTTACCTGATACTCAGCATCTTGTTTTTTTTCGCCAATACTTATTTACTTCTGTTTTATCTTTTCTACATGTTTATCCTCATTTCAGTATAGTGAAAATAAGCTGTATATTAATTTTCTGAAATATTTAGGCAAATATGCTTTGTTTCATAAGCTGATAACTCTGTACTAGGACAATAGAATGCAAAATTCTTAAGATTCTCTGTTCTGTTATTCACCGATAACGGTCTGCAGTCAGCTAATAGGGTGTTCAACTGTAGAATAATGTAAAAGCCCTTTCAGCATTCGATAGAGGATTGGCAGTCAGAATTTGTGTAATCATTGTCCTGTTGAGACTTTAATATTTGTTAGCTGCCACTGCACAAAGAAATATCATTATTAAACTAATCTAGTTTTCTTCTCATTATAGTTTTAGTCTCGTGGGAAATCACTGTTTGTATTTGCAAGGAAAATACATGATTTTATTCTACTTGTTTTTGCTTTACTAATTAAAATAGTAAATGTAAATTATGTAATTTTTAGAGTTTTATTATCATTTATTGCCAAGAGAAAATTAAAAGTTTTCTCTTCTGACACAAACATGGAAGAAGATAGCTAGAAGTCAAGGATGTGCAGACAGACCATGTAGCTTCTGGGGGGCTCTTTGAGATAGGAAGCCTAGCACTGGTTGGCATCATCACCTAGCCTAGATTGCATCATACTATCAGGTAAGAAAAATTACATTGTTAGCAAAGATAGAATGTTATGGCAATTTGTTCCAATGGTCAACAATACAGCATAGTTGCGAATACAACTAACATGATAGTGGAACTTCCTTTCAATGTATGCCACAATGCGGGCCAAGGTCATAGACTTCTGCAATGTTATCTTTGAAAATTTCTTTGTCTAAACCACTTGTAGACCTTGAGACTAGAGCCAACTGTGCTGCAATAACTATACCGATAAGCACAGGCAACCGCTGTTAAGACTACCACGGGTACTTTGTGCGCATTAGAAGAAGCTTTAGATAGTTATATCTGTGACACAATTCTTAGCCAAAAATAAATACATATATATATTTTATATATATGCAAGATGTCAGGCCAAGATATTTGAAAGAGGCCCTGAAAATAGCACCCAATAGCACTCAAAAAGAAAAGAATAAAAAAAAAAAAATTTGAAATTTTGTATCACTCTTGTCAAACTACCTGATAAACTTGTATAAGAATGTCAGTTCCAGACTGGACCGTGGTAAGATCATATACTCTCTCCATCTGGCTTTTTCCACCTTGTTTGATGCAGTGTCAAATAAAAGGTTGGAATATAAAATGAGAACAATGTGACAAGGAAAAAATGTAATTGAATTAAAATCACTCTTTGTTTTCTATCACTGAGCCAGTTGTTAATGGGAACCTGTCACCTAGATATGAGCCCCTACACTATCACTACCTGTCCCTACACCTTCCTAGCTGCTCCCTATCTATCCCTATCTGAGCTAAAGCGGCCCTGTAAAACATCAGAAAGATAACTTATAACTTACAGAAGTCCCTGAGGCTGGGCACTGAAAAGGCGGTGCCAGGCTCCATGCATCACTCCTCGATGCAGCAGCACATGCCCCCCTGGGCGGCATTATTCTTTCGTCATCGCCGCCCCTCTATTTGGAATCTCCTGCCCTCTGTACACTTATCACATCCGGCGCGGTGCATTATGGGCTTGATCACGTGATCGGCCCGGCTCCGCGCATACGCAATGCTCTTATTGAAGCCGGGCCAATCACGTGATCGGCCCCATAATGCACCGCGCCGGATGTGACGTAGAGGCCAGTGAATGTTAGGTGTACAGAGGGTGGGAGATTCCAAATAGAGTGGCGGCGATGAAGAAAGAATAATGCCGCCCAGCGGGGCGTGCGCTGCTGCATCAAGGAGTGATGCATGGAGCCTGGCGCCGCCTTTTCAGTCCCCAGCCTCAGGGACTTCTGTAAGTTAGAAGTTATCTTTCTGATGTTTTATAGGACCCCTTTAGCTCAGATAGGGATAGATAGGGAGCAGCTAGGAAGTTGTAGGGACAGGTAGTTATAGTGTAGGGGCTTAAATCTAGGTGACAGGTTCCCTTTAACAACTGGCTCAGTGATAGAAAACAAAGAGTGATTTTATGGAACACACTCTGCTTGGGACACATGAAAACATTGGGGTAAAACAAGGGTCAGAATTGGACCTTCTTTTTTAAATAGTTATTAATGACCTGTTTTGAGGACACACAGCAGAATTTCAACATTTGCACATGATATTAAGCTCAAGGTAAACAATACAGAGGATAATTTAATATCACAAATGGATTTATGTAAAGGGAGCTTTAGGTAAAGAAATGTCAATTGAGATTTAATGTACCTAAGTGTAATATTATGCAGTTCTGCTAAGAAAATAAAATGTATTTACAGTATGTGCGTAATGGAATAAGACTGGGTAAAATGGTCACTGATAAAGACTTGAGAATGTGGGTGGTTGGCAAACCAAATTATAGTGACTAGTGCCAGACAGCTAAAGCAAAGGCAAGTAAAATAATGTGATACATTAAAAGAGGCACATGCCCATGACAAGAAAATAATTTTGCCTCCATGCAAGTCACTAGTGAGACCACACAATATTATGTACAATTTTGCTCTCCAGTGTATAAGAAGGTAATGAAGAAAGGATAGAGTATGTGGTAAGCGCTAGGGAATAACTACAGCTCCACGGCCAGTAGTAAATTACCTTTAGGCTTTAATGAAAATGTGTACAACACGCGGGTCCATTAACCACGATGCATTTCAACGCAGTGTGCGTCTTTCTCAACTTTCTGACTTGAGAAAGACGCACACTGCGTTGAAATGCATCGTGGTTAATGGACCCGCGTGTTGTACACATTTTCATTAAAGCCTAAAGGTAATTTACTACTGGCCGTGGAGCTGTAATTATTCCCTAGCGCTTACCACATACTCTATCCTTTCTTCATTACCTTACATATCCTCCCTACGGGGAGGAGGATGTGGAGCTGCTCTGGGCTACAGGACCTGGCCTTCGTTATTTAGATCCTCCTGAGCTGTCACGTGATCCTTGGTCTCCGAGGAAATCGTTGAAGACGCCATTTGTTCACATTATTCCAGAAGAGTGAAATTCATTATTTCAAAGACCTCGCAAGTGTGCAAGTTTATCCAGTTGTGCAGACGGCACAACTGGTAAAGGTGAGCAATACAAAAATATACCGAGGGTAATTATTGTTAACACAGTATGGCGCAAATTGGATTTTATTTTTTACAGTGTATAAGAAGGACATAGCTGAACTGACAAGATCAGAAACAGCTTTGGCCCACTTTCCCCACAACTCCCCCTCTCGCCTACACTGCCCTCTTCCTCCATTAGCCACTTCCCCCCCCTTAACTGAAGACCAACTCTCCTCCCTCCTTTCGAAATCACACCTCACCACCAGCGCCCATGACCCGCTCCCATCCCACCTCATTCCCAACCACACCTCCATTTTCATCCCAGCCCTCACCCACCTCTTCAACCTATCACTTACCACTGGCGCCTTCCCCTCAGCCTTCAAACACGCCCTAATCACACCCATCCTTAAAAAACCCTCCCTCGACCCTACCTCTGTCGCCAACTATCGCCCCATATCTCTTCTCCCATTAGCCTCTAAGCTACTCGAACAGCACGTCCACTCTGAACTGTACTCTCACCTCTCCTCCTGCTCCCACTTCGACCGGCTACAGTCCGGCTTCCGACCCCTCCACTCCACCGAAACAGCCCTGACCAAAGTCACCAACGACCTACTTGCCGCCAAGAACAAACGTCACTACTCCATCCTCCTCCTCCTCAACCTGTCCGCCACCTTCGACACGGTCGACCACTCCCTTCTTCTCCAGATCCTGGAATCCCTCGGCATCACCAACCTTGCCCTCTCTTGGATCTCCTCATACCTAGCAGACCGGACCTTAAGTGTCTCCCACTCCCACACCTCTTCCTCGCCCTATCCCCTTTCTGTCGGAGTCCCCCAAGGTTAGGTCCTGGGTCCACTACTTTTCTCCATTTACACTCTCGGCCTAGGGCAACTCATTGAGTCCCACGGCCTCCAGTACCACCTCTACGCTGACGACACCCATATCTACTTGTCCGGCCCCGACATCACCTCCCTACTCTCCAAAATCCCAGAATGCCTTTCCGCCATCTCATCCTTTTTCTCTGCTCGCTTCCTTAAACTCAACATGGACAAAACTGAATTCACAGTCTTCCCCCCAAGAAATTCCCCCCCACTTCCCAACCTATCCATCTGTGTCAATGACTGCACCCTCTCCCCAGTCTCCCAAGCCAAGTGCCTCGGGGTAATCCTTGACTCCTCCCTATCCTTCAAGCCCCACATCGAAGCCATCTCCACATCCCTCCGGCTCCAGCTTAGAAACATCTCCCGGATCGGCTCCTTCCTTACCCATGACACTGCTAAAACACTTATTCATGCCCTCATCATCTCCCACCTTGACTACTGCAACCTCCTCACTGGCCTCCCATCCAACTCCCTCACACCTCTCCAATCTATCCTCAATTCTGCTGCCCCACTAATCCATCTGTCCCCCCGCTACCCCCCTGTCTCCCCCCTCTGCCAAGCCCTTCACTGGCTCCCCGCCTCCAAGAGATCCCAGTTCAAAACACTAACCACGGCATACAAAGCGATACACAACCTGTCCCCACCATACATCTCTGCCCTGGTCTCCCGATACCTACCCTCACGCAACCTCCGTTCCTCACAAGAACTCATCCTCTGCTCCCACCTCATCTCCTCTTCGCACAATCGCGTCCATGACTTTGCCCGGGCATCTGCCAAACTCTGGAACTCCCTGCCCCAACACGTTAGACACTCTCCTACCCTGAGAAGCTTCAAGTGTCACCTGAAGACTCACCTATTCCGTCAAGCCTACAACCTGCCATGAGACCCAGGCGACCGCCCCGTAACTGACACTCCCCCAGCCTACTGTATCCCCACCCGCCCTTCGTAGACTGTGAGCCCTTGTGGACAGGGTCCCCTCCCCTCCTGTACCCATTTGTCCTGATTGTCTGGAGTTATTGTAATTGTGCTTGTCTCATCTATCCTCATGTAAAGCGCCATGGAACCTAATGGCGCTATATAAATAAATAATAATAACTGAACAGAAGTATACAGTCTAGATCAGGGATGTCAAACAAGTGGCCCACGTGCTGCATGCGGCCCCTGATGCTGCTTTTTGTGGCTCGCATGCAAGGCAGACTAGTGATCACGGCCAGGCACTGGTGCAGAAACATCCCCTTGAGGAAGCTGGTGCCACCATGCTGAGCCAGTGAAATCTGCCAGAAAATCTACAAGGTCGAAGGGACTAGCTTTGACTTTTTCATGTTCACTATCCACCCCAGATGTTCCAGGGCTTTCATAACCTGGTTAAGGTGAGAACTGCATTGTGCAGCTGTTTTCCCTACTATGAGAAAGTCATCGAGATATGAGATAAGGAGAGTGTCCTTTTCTCTTAGATGAGCCGTTACTTCTGCAAGCACCTTGGTAAAGATGTGTGGAGCCATGGAAGACCAAATGGCATTGCTGTAAACTGGAAATGTTTTATTTGGCCTTTTATTGACACTGCCCTCCCAGATACCTTTGATAGTCTTGATGAATAGATAGATAATAATACACATCTTTTAGATCCAGGACAGCCATGAAACACCTGGGAAATACAAGTTTACTTGTGGATCTTATCGACTCCATCTTGAAAGTTCTAAATCTCAAGAATGTATTTAATTTCCTCAAATTTATGACGGTCCTATATGAACAATTCGGTTTAGGGACCAGGAACAGAGGAGAATAGAATCCTTCGCCCTTTTGTTGTTTCGGAACCTCTAATAATACCTGTTTCCGTAACAGGTCAATTATTTCAAACTTCCAATGCCAAATTCCAAATGAGAACGCTAAAGGTCACAGAAAAATGGCGCCAAAAGTGCAATTCTTATTCTTTAAAAACGTCTATATTTGTTTATCCACTTAGATAAAAGTAAAAGTATACTTTTGGCATCTACAAACTTGTACCGATCCAAGTCATCATAGCGACACATCAGTTTTACTATATAGTGAACTAGCTGTAGTACCCGGCTACGCCCGGGTTAATAAATAACTGCTGTTAGCTATAACAACATTGAATTTGAATATGTCATATTAATGACCTGTAGGAAAATAGAAGCTGAGCTGTGACTAATTGCTATAGGCAGCCTAATAAATCTCCAACCAACAGTAATCCCTCCCCCTGGCCGGGCAGTATATGTTACCTCACACATACACATAATAGACGGCTCATGTGACTAACATCTGCCTTAATTCCCTATATGGCACATGTGTTGCACATTGGCTGTTTTTAATCAGATGTTTATGTTTGGAAAATAAAGATAGCACCCGTATGAGGCGAGATGTATGAGGTGATTTGTGCACATCTGTGTTTGTCTGTGTGGTGTGTGGGTCCCTGGGGTGTATATGTGTGTGTCCCTGTGGGGGGGGGGTCTGTGTGGTGTGTGTCTCTGTTGTATGTGTCTCTTTGTGGTGTGTGTGTCCCTGTGGGGTGTGTGCATGTGCCCCTATAGGGTGTGTATGTGTGTGTCCCTGTGTGGGGGGGGTCTGTGTGGTGTGTGTCTCTGTTGTGTGTGTCTCTTTGTGGTGTGTGTGTGTCCCTGTGGGGTCAGTGCATGTGTCCCTATAGGGAGTGTATGTGTGTGTGTCCCTGTGGGGGGGGGGGTCTGTGTGGTGTGTGTATCTGTGTTGTGTGTGTCTCTGTGGTGTGTGTGTGTCCTTGTGGGGTGAGTGCATGTGTCCCTATAGGGAAGCTATGTGTGTGTGTCCCTGTGGGGGGGGTCTGTGTGGTGTGTGTGTGTGTCTGTGTTATGTGTGTCTCTTTGTGGTGTGTGTGTGTCCCTGTGGGGTGAGTGCATGTGTCGCTATAGAGTGTGTGTGTCCCCCCTTGGGGGAGGTGTGTGTCTCTGTGTTGTGTGTGTCTCTTTGTGGTGTGTGTGTTCGGGTGGGTGGTGAGTATCCAATGTTGGTGCTGCACTTTAGCGACTATAGACTTGCTGTTACTCTTTGTGTGCATGTGGTGTGTATACATGTCCCCGTGTGTGGTGAATATCTCATGTTGGGGCCCCATCTTAGTGACTATATGCTGGTATGTGCTGTTAGTCTTTGGTGCTATCATTAAGCCCCTCTCATTCACAACTGTCAACTGGTAACTGTCACTTTTTTCCCATTATATAGATAGGGGCAAAATTGTTTGGTGAATTGGAATGCGCGGGGTTAAAATTTCACCTCACAATATAGCCTATGACGCTCCTGGGGTCCAGACGTGTGACTGGGCAAAATTTTGTCTCTATAGCTGACAGCTGTCGATTTTCTTCCAACACTTTTCCATTCACGTTTTCCCCATTATGTAGATAGGGGCAAAATTGTTTGGTGAACTGGAACGCGCAGGGTTAAAATTTCGCCTCACAACATAGCCTATGACGCTCCCGGGGTCCAGACGTGTGACTGTGCAAAATTTTGTAGCTGTAGTTGCGACGGTGTAGATGCCAATCCCGGACATACACACACACACATACACATACACACATATATATACACACACACACAGCTTTATATATTAGATATGATGGATAAAAAAAAACACAATCGTGTAATTTTTTTTTGCAACTTCGCCGAACTTGGATTTTCGTTTCCATTTTCTAGTACCCTACATGGTCAAATAAATGATGTCATTCAAAAGTATAACTAGTCTATATTGACAGAAAAATAAAGTTAAGACTCTTGGAAGAAGGGAAGGGAAAAACAAAAAAAGGAAAATCGTTCGGAGGTAATGGGGTTAAGCCACCCTTGCTGTGACGACTACTCTGACAAGCCCCAGCTCTCTCTGTTGGACTAGTTTGGGTATCTAGTGCTTATCAGAAGAAATATTTCTCAGGGCAAACACTTTAGAAATAGGTAGTATACATGTATAATATCAACAGTCAACTCAATATGTGAAGTACAAATGCCATGTCCTTGTTATGTTTACCTGCAGTTTTAATTTAGCTTATATTTTGGATGGGTGCCTGATGCTATCACATCGAGAGGGCAGTGAAATCAAGATGGAGGTGGGCTCTGTGGCAGCCAACTATACCCTCGTGCACTTTGACCTGTCTCCCCCTGTGCGCTCTGCCCGTGTGCAGTCTTCTGCCCTCGTGCTTTCTCTCACCTTTGAGCCATCTTCCCCCCGTGTGGTCTCCCCCTCTGTGCGAACTTTCTCCCCCTGCATGCTCTCTGTTTCCCCTGTGTACTGTCTCTGTCCCCGTGTGCTCTTTTTTCCCTTGAGTGCTTACTTCCCCCTGTGCACTCTCCTGCTTGTGTTGTCTCTAAGCTCCACCCCCTTATGTCACATGACAAGCTCCACAGGTCCTTCATCCTTACTAATCCAACCACTGATGAGCTCCGCCCCCTCCTGTACTGATCACATGGCTGTGACATCATCACAGGTCCTTCACCTCTTCTGAGCTCAGCTCCCTGATCACATGACAGTGACATCATCAGAAGTACTCCAGCTCCCTACACTCAGGAGATAAGAGGTGAAGGAGCAGTGATGTCACCACCATGTGATCAGTACAGGAGGGGCGGAGATCACATTGATTGGATTAGTCGCTGTGAAGGACCTGGGGAAATGTGACATGTCATGTGATACGAAGCGGCAAAGCTTAGCAGTCAGTGTTAAAGCATATGTGAGATTGTGGCTGCCAGGTTTGGACATTGTACACCCTTTCGTGCGCAGTAGTGGTGCCAAACATGACGGGTGCATGTGTATTCACACCACTACCGTGTTTTTTTCACTGTCACGCGCAGTAAAAGTGCGGATGTCCAAATATGGCGGCAGCATGCGCAGGGTTCCCAGGCAGTGCAGCAGTGGTGGTAACAGCAGCGGAAGAGGCGGCAGAGGAGGACCCGGAGGACAGCAGCGTGTGGTCGGTGTACTGACCCAACCATCACTTGAGTGTGGCAATATGACGGCCGCTTTGTGCTGTCTTTCAAATGGCCAATCAGGTTCCAGTCAGCCGGCCAATCAGGTGGCAAATATCAGGGACATCTGGAAACATCCAGTCACAAGGCAATTATGTAAGTAGATTCATTTACTAATTGCATTTCATTATTGTTTGCTTAATGTGGCGCCCCTGCGACAGGGTGGCCACAGAGGAGAACTGCAGCTGGGATTGGTAAGGCGGTCACCTCGAACCAACAACCCACACACACACTCCTGATCCTGAGCTTAAGTCACGTCATGTCAGGGGAGGATGGTGGGAGGAGCTAAGCGAGGGTGGAACGTAGTACAGCACCCAGAAAGGGGTGGTGGAACTGGAGTAAAAACCCAGAAACACTAAGTTAGTTGGTTGGTAGTTGGTTCAGAGAGCCAGAGAAACAAACTTCTAAGCAGAAACACCCATCAGCTAACCAGTGACAGACTACACAAAGAAGCGGACCTGCACCACTGATAGCCGGCCGGGAACCCAGGCTGAACCCGAGGAAGGACAGAAAGGGCCAGGTGTGCCCGTTTGACGTGGGACTCTGGTGGCTGGGCCAATGAACCAGAATGCCGGCTCTGTAGATGTGGCAGGGCAAGTTTCAAGCCCCCCAACCACAAGAAACCCGGCGGGGTATGGGAACTCTATGTCCCGGTACCTAACAACCGATGTGGTGAAGGAGAAAGCTATCGTACTAGGGCTAGTGACCCATGGAGCGTGACAAATCACTACAGCGCCTGTGACAGCCGGACCATAACCACAGAGGAGAACAAAAGGGCCCAGGAGAAACACTCGGGAGCGTGATGCAGATGAACCTTCCTAGCTGCAGTGAGAACCTAAGCCCGTAAAGAACTGTACAGAGCTGCTGTGTGAGCCCAAGTGTGTTGCAACTGTTGTGAAAGAACTGTAAAATGACTGAACTGTTAAATGTGAAGTAAAAGTAAAGCGCAGTACGGTGTGGACTCAGTTGTTTATTCACAGGAAAGGAGAGAAGCCGCAACCGCACAGAGACCGTGTATGCTGCCTGAAGGTACGGAGAACTTTACACACTTATACTACACTACACCTTCGGATGCCCTGGGGATCAGCCCTACCCGTAGACAGCTTACCATCTGGCTGCACCCACCACCACTTCTTACCATATGCAGTCAAAAACAAATCCAACAAAGCACTTGGCAGGAAGTGAACAGACCCCACTTAGATGGAGCACGCACAGGTGCACAGAACGATAAAACCACCATCACCCTGCCTAGGCATGGGGGAGTTGGCTTGCTATGCACTCAAGGCTTTTTGAATTCTTGATAAGACTCGTAAGCGTGAGGATCCTTGGCGTGGATTACGAGCTTACAATGTCTTGGCCAAAGCATCTAACCAATACCTTACATAAAAGTTTTTTTGTTATCAGTAAAAAACTTTTTTTGCACTTTTTATCTTTTTTGCGGGTTGTGGCTGGGCCCCATGGGGCGTCATTCATCCAGTGGTGCAGAGACATCATACTGCGCTGCCCATTTGGTCTAGTGGCAGGGCCGATGGGCAGCTATCAGACACTCTGCACCATTTTGTATCAATGTGAATGGCGTCCTAATGGACAAAGCCTTGAGTGCATAGCAAGCCACCTCCCCCATGCCTAGGCAGGGTGATGGTGGTTTTATCGTTCTGTGCACCTGTGCTTGCTCCATCTAAGTGGGGTCTGTTCACTTCCTGCCGAGTTGCTGTGTTGATTCTTTTTGGCTGCATATGGTAAGTTGTTCATTGCTGCCATTTTTGAGCAGTTATAGTATTTTTTAATTTTTGCACCCACCATCACCCCAGCGGTCCTGTTTGCAACGATGGCCTCATATAGCCTCACACTAAGGGTGGCGTCACAAAATACTTTTATAAACTTTACTTCTCCCTTTTTCTTCATTCCCCTTTTATTTGCTGCACTTGGGCATACGGAGCCAGTTTGTGTCACCGTGACACCCTACAGCCCTAGAAGACAAGAGGGCCCAGTTCAGAGTATCCCTGCCCTGGGGTGCGACACTTAACGTTTGCATTTTTTGACCTCCTCACCTGATCATGTCACACTTCTCATTTATTCTGTGGTTGGTATATTTCAAGGATAAAAATGACATTATTCACCATTATAAAGAATGTGAACAATTTATTTTCACTGCATGCAATGTCACTAAGTTTTGCTGCCAGAGAAAACATCCAATGTGCAAATATGTTTCAGATTATCTGCAGCCTGTCAAAACTAATGGTTATATTTGACAAGCAATAAAGGATTTTTCTCCAGATGCTTTTTGTAAGAGTATTCCATGCATGAAAGAGTGTCTAAGTCTATGTTCACATCTATGTCACAGGCTTCTTTCAAAGCCTCCATCACAGATTCCATGAAACTTTACTGAAAAAGAACTGAAACATGATGGACACTTCAGTAGGACCTCGTAGACTCTTGGTGAGTTAATAGAACTGTCAGCTGATGGAGGTGTTGGTCATGTACAAGTAACAGCTCTACAATAACTGGACATCACATTAGAGAGGACATTAATGGAAATAAGATGCAAAACAAAATCTGGGCATTTTCAGACTTTTCTGCTGGTTTACATACTTTTACAGATACATTGTGAAGATTTCTGTGTTCTTTATTTCTGCAATCCCTTTTGTGTGGTGAGCCATGGGGGAGGCGCCAGATGTTGCAGAGGGGCCAGTTGGGAAATGTAGTTCCACTGACAGCAGATGGTAATGTCACAGTAGCTGAAGTGGGTTGCTGGACCCCCTAATCACTTACCTAGTTTCCACAACAATTGTCAAAGCGGGATCATGCTTCCTGGTTACAAGGCTATTTACACTCTGCTGCTACCCTACACTTCCGGACCTCTATTCACCTGAGCCGAATGTTCCTACCTTTTTTTCTTACATTAGTGTACACTCCCCTTGTGCTCTCCCATACATCTCAGAGCACATATCACCTGCTCCCTCCAACAGGCAAGGTAGAGGTGTGCACTCATGCCATAATTTCATAAAGCTTTAAATAACTTCAAATTGTGATGAATGACCCTGCTTAGAGTATGTTGTCTAATCCAAAAAGGGGCAAAGCAACACTAAACATTACCCCTTTCTAGCAGGTCAATAAAACTTAACTTTAAGCAGTACAATAAATGTTATTTTATGTGGTAATTAATTAAAATAAGCCTATTTTTCCATAGATTCAATTAGACACATCAAATAATCTGATTTATTTATGCAAATTAGGATTGTCATTTTAAATCATTACCCCATAAAACAATAAATGTAGTACAACAAAGCTTTGACTTAGTAGTGCGATCATTTCTAGCGGGGATTGCCCCTTTAGACCTTGGAGCATGCTAGGATTTATTTTATTGCACCATTTAATTTTTTTTTCTGTGGTATTCTATTCTTTAATTTCTATGAGTTTCTGTATATAAAGGTTTGATATATTTGAGGTTAAGGAAAAGATAATAATTACTTACCAGTAATTTGATTTTCCGGAACCATAACAGCACTGTACATGAGAGAGGATATCTGCCCATTAACAGGAAAACTATTGAACATAAAAGGGGTGGCCCCTCTTTCCAGCCCTCAGTGTGTTTCAGAGTATTCAAGGTAGCCGCCATGTTACTACACATATATACTTCTATTAAAGCAAAAATGTGCTCTAAATACATAAACACTCGAAGAACTGCACCATTCTCAAACACCCGATGAGACCGTTAGTCACTATCAACAGTAAAGAAGAAAAAGGGAGGGAATTAGCTAAGTGCGGTCACTGTTCTACAAAATCAAATTACTAGTAAGTAATTATCTTTCCCTCGCACCATGATAGCACTGTACAGGAGAGATTAAAACAGAAAAGGAACTCTAGGGTGGGGACTATTGCAGAAAACAGCTTTCTCCCAAAGGAGGGCAAAGCATGCCCAAGTCCAACTGATAGTACCAGAAAAAAGTAGAGGAAAAGTAGAGGAAAAAGGTCAGACTGTTGCCCCACAGATCTGCTCTAAAGATGTGTTGACTCCTTCAGCCCAGAGGTGGCCATTACTCTGATAGAATGAGCCCTAACTACTTAAGTGGGATCCTGACCAGAAGATGAATAGGATAGATTAATAGCTAGTTTAACCTACCTGGCTATAGTAGATTTTGAAGCTACCTTCCCCTTATTGGGCCCCTGGAATAGTACAAACGTAGCCATAGATTTCTGCCAGACTAGAACTAGACTTTTCTAAGTATCCTAGCACCAGGCCCGGCACCAGCACTCGGCATACCCAGGCAGATGCCAGGGCCCTGAAGCAGTGATGGCCCACAGCTGTCTGAGTGGAAGCAGAGGAGACCCGCTTACAGACAGCTGCCCTCTCTCCCTCTCTGCACTAATCTATATGATCGGTAAACAGCAGGAGAGAATGCATTGGGAGCTGAATGGAGGCTACAGGACCTGCCATTTCTAGTTATGTGACTGATTACATGACTGAAATCAAGGTCCTAGAAGAAACTGCTTCTGCTTAACTTCTGCAGTCTTCGTGCAGCTCCCTGTGGCTTCTCTCCTGCTCTGCACAGATCAAGATCATCTGAATGTGGTAATGTGTGCGTCTGTATGTTTATGTGTGTATCTATGTGTGTGTCTGTGTGTGCATCTACATCTGTAGGAGTGTGTATTTGTGTATATCTGTATTTGTGTATATGTATGTGCATGTAGCAGAGTTGTGTGTGTATGCATTGTACATGGAGCAGAGCTGGGTATGTAGTGTCCATGTAGCAGAGCCATGTGTGTATCTGTATGTGTGTGCATGTAGCAGAGCTGCGTGTGTCTGTATGCGCATGAATTAGCATGTACCATTGCTGTGTGTGTGTGTATCTGCATGTACATGCAGTAGAGCGGTGTGTGTATTAGGTGTAGTGTGCATGTAGCAGAGCCATCTATGTCTATGGACATGTATGCATATGTGTGCATGTAGCAGAGCTGCATGCATATGTTCATGAATTGGGCATGTACCAGTACTGTGTGGGTTGTATCTGTACGTTCATGTAGTAGAGCAGTATGTGTGTATCTGTATGTTCATGTAGTAGAGCTGTGTGTGTACTATGTATAGCGTGCATGTAGCAGAGCTGTGTGTTTTCATGTGCATGTAGCAGACCCATCTATGTCTATGGGCATGTAGCAGAGCTGTGTGTGTCACAAATAATTTGGAGGGGTGGAGGCAGAGTGTAAAAGGGGCCCATTAAGACTCTCATCCGGGGCCCACAAAAATCTGGAGCCGGCCCCGTCTAGCACACATCATCTTATGTCCAACATATGGAATGTTAGTTCCCCCTGGGATTTTGGGTTACAGCAAAAAGAAGGGAGAGCTATCTCCTGGCTTCTGTAGAACCTAGAATTTATTTTTGGCAAAAAAGTGGGATCCAACATCAAAATTATCCTGTCATCTAAGATGGTTGTAAACGGAGGATTAATTGAAAATGACTAACTCACTCACTTGACGGGCCAAAGTGAAGGCTACTAAAGTACCGTTTTGAGGGTAAGGGTCTTTATAGAATCCAAAGCAAGTGACTCAAAGGGGTGTTTTGTTAAAGAATTTAAAATTAAGTTCAAGTCCCATGGGGCTATCTTAGGAACACTCAGGGGCCTGGAAACAAAAGAGGCTCTAATAAACCTATGGACCCAGGGGTGGACAGCTATCTTTTTATCAAAGAGCTCCTAACGCTGACACCTGTACTTTCAATGTACTTGTTGATAGCCCCTTCTGCAGGAATTCTAATAATTCTGAAAGAGGGACCTGCTGACACTGGGAAGATAATTTACATCCTGAAAATTTAAGGAACTTATAAGGGTATTATATGCTGTAGCATTTTTAACAGAAGTTAGTATTTTTCCTGGTCAGCAAAATGGTAGTCACTAAATTCCAGGAAAAAACCCGGGCTGACAACAATCCCCTCTCAAGAGCCATGCCGTGGGATGTAGAACACGCACATGAGGGTGAAAGACTGGCCCCTGAGACAGCAGATTGGAAACCTCTAGAAGAATCCATGGGTTTGAGGCTGACATAATGCTCAGGTGTGTAAAACAGGCCCACCTAATGAAGGCAACTGGATCAGTGGTGGGAGAGAGGGCCCCAGAAAGTCTCATTTCTCATCTTAGTGTCTTTCACTTCACCTTTAATTAAAGGTTAAATGTCTTGAAAAATAGACAGATGGAGATTCCTCAGTTACTGTACGCTCAATACATGCAGAGCAGAGCTTTTTCTCATAGGTCTTTGCTAGACCCTTCTTGTAGAGCACAGACCGTATTTTTATCTTTAGCAACTGATTTTTTGGCCTAAAATATCAAAGTAGATAAGAGACCATTAGTATATTGCCTAATGATAGGCACTCACTCATCCGGCAGCTACCACACTAGGCGGGGCTTTTGTGTTCTTCCATGCTGAATGCACCTGGGTCTGACATATTAAGGTACTTTCACACACGGCAATATTGCTAGGCAATTTCACTGGCAATTTGCTGGTTGCAGTAAAATCATGGACACATTGTTCTATTTTGTTGCTGTGTACAAATGGAACAATGTATCCATGATTTCACTGCAACCAGCAAATTGCTAGAGAAATTGCCTAGCAATATTGCCGTGTTTGAAGGTACCTTTAGATATACTTATAGAGCTGCTGGACATAACTACCAGGGAGAATGGTTTCTAAATAGTGGTGCCTACAGCCATACAGCCGAACCCGGAAGTGCGCCGCCTCCTCCGGGGGCATGTGACATCATCTCGGCGCAACCCGGAAGGGGCCGTCCCTTCTATCTTCAATAGGTTCTCTCTTCCTAGGCAGATATCCTCGCTCTCATGTACAGATGTCATGGTGAGAGGGAAAACTTGAATTGTAGATTTTTGTAATAAACATCAAGCTTGGCCCATGACTTTGACCAAGTTTTTTTTTGTCCCTTTGTGTATTTGAGCTTGAAATTCCTGTCCTATTTGTTCCACAGGGCTTGCAAATGATGACTGCATTTACTAAAGATTATTTTTTAGGGTCTGTGTGTACATAATGGAACTGGATCCCAGCAGAATGAAAAACTTTTCAGTGCCAAATCCATCCATTTAAAAAGTAAGGTAAACAAACTGGGATGTCCAAGAGGCAGTTATGGGACTTGGGAAAGCTGGCTTCATTCTTCTGACTCTGAGATGAATAAACTAGTAGATAAATGACAAGTGCCTTAGAGGGTTTAATGCAGTACATTTCACTAGCATATCTGTAGGCAAGAACCAACTTGCATGCAATGCAAGTACCCCAGTTTCCTCCCACACTCCAAAGACATACTAATGGAAATTTAGATTGTGAGCCCTAATAGGGACATATGTAGACAAACTGGGATGTCCAAGAGGCAGTTATGGGACTTGGTTGTTTAATAAACTTCGTTGTTCTTTTACATTCAATTATATTGTGGTGTGCTCCCTACATATGCCAATATCTTTTCTCTCCTTACATACTGTTTTTGTTGGCATGGTGAGCACCCCGTTAATATTTTTCTATCATTAGTGGTGCTGCTCATTTTCTACTTTTGACCCTAATAGGGACAGCGATGATCACATTTTTAACGCGCTGTGAAATTAATAATGCAGTATAAGTCAGTAAAATAAACTGTACTCCACATTGGTGAGGTCTCATCTGGAATACTGTGCCTAGTTCTAGTGTAGAACTGTAGAAAGTGGTGGCAATCTCTGTCGTGAAGGGAGGACATGGAAGATAGTAGTAGAATAGAGTCAGAGTGTATGTGAGTGTCAACATGTTTGAGGTTTCTGCGAGTTGGTGGACATGGGTGGCAGGTGAGGAGGACAAGGATGAGAAAGTAAGTAGATGGTGGTCAGATAGGGGGAGGGGGGAGGTTGAGGGATTAGTTAGGGAGCAGAGGCAGGTGAAGATGAGGTCCAGTGTATGTCCATCTGTGTGAGTGGCTGTGGAGGACTATTGAATGAGGCCAAAGGATGAGGCAAGTGACAGGAGTTTGGAGGATGGCATCAATAGGGATGTTGAAGTCACCTATGATGATGGTGGGAATGTCAACAGAGAGAAAGTGAAGAAGCCAGATGGAGAATTGGTCAAAGAAGGCAGTTGTTGGGTCTGGGGGGGGGGTCGATAAATGAAAGCCACTTGGAGGTTGGAGGGAGAGTGGATATGAACAGAGTGCACTTCAAAAGGATGAGAGGATGAGGGAAGGAGGAGTAGGAATTGGGTTGAATTCATATTATTAGGAATGTATATCATGGAGTTATATACAATTTATATTTTTGGTAAATAGTAAATTTCAGGATATTTTTCTACCTTAAACCCACAAAACAGCCCAAAAAAAAGCCCTAAATTAGCATGGAATTTCGTTCGTTACCTTATAGTCAGTTCCTCGGGTTGAAGGGGATTAATAACAAAAATGAAAATTTCACAGAGCAGGCACTTGAATTGCAGAGTAATTTTAGATCCAGAGGTTATCCCGATGACATTCTAGATACAACACTGGGGAGGGCTAATAGTGTTTCACAGAGTGACTTAAGAGGTGGATCTAAAAATAAAAAACCTAACATTCGTATTCAGCCCAATGAATGGTATCATAAAGCAGATATTATGAAGAAACTCACAATCATAACAGTAAGTGATAGGGATCTCATTGAAATGGCCTCTAGAAAGCCTTTACTGTACCTATAAAAGATGCAGGAATGTCAGGGACAAAATTGCCAAAAATAATTACACTACTCCAAAATACAATTGGTTGGAAAAAATGGTCCCAGAGGAAAACCATAAGTGTGGCAGCTGGCTCTTTCTGCCACTTACTTTAACACTTTATTAGTTAAAGTGTATGTGGCAAGTATGACATTAAAGGTACCTTTACACGCCGCTACAACAGGATGGATACAACCCGCTACAGGCTACGATTGTAGCTTGCGTCGTCAATATAGCCAGTAGTAGCGGCGTGTGAAGACGGTAGGAGGCAGCCGGCAACAGATACATCTGTTTCCGAGCACTGCTCTGAAACAGGTGGCTACAAAGCCGATTGCAGCGAGCTGTATCGGCGTGTAAAGAAGCTACAGAAGGGATGTCTATACACCAGGCGATGTACCTGGTATGTAGCTGGGGCGTGACACAGGCTCCGGGTTACCGCGCCCCTTCAGCGATCATTGGAGGAAGCTCCTGCATGACGATTGGTAGTCGCTGCATAGGGCGGCATATTTAAGGAGCTGACCAGTCACACTACACAATTGCTCGAGCGTCATGTATTAAACAGCCTCCTGCGATGCCTGCCCAATCATGATGTTCCTGCTTTGTCCTATCAGCGTACGGACGTCTCATAATCCACAATGGTGGCACGCCTATGTGCTGTCCCTGCTGCACCAGGTCCGCCCATATTAGCTTGTTGTAGCGGTGTGTAAATGAGGTAAGGTAAGCTACAGATGGCTACTTGAGACACCCGGCGATGTATCTAGCTATAGATGTAGCGTGGCGCACCTTGTGGCGGCGTGTAAAGGTGGTGCGTTTCCCGTTTGTAACCGTTTGGGCGTGCTCGTGCACGTGAAGTAGCGGGTTGTATCCATCCTGTTGTAGCGGCGTGTAAAGGTACCTTAAGAGATTTCATCTCTTGCCATACAAAAAAAACGTATGTCTTGTTCTAACCCTGCAACTTTTCCTGTATAGAAAAAACGATCTGCTCCCTGATAGAATTATAGAGTTCTCTGAACCTATTACAAATGATAGAGGTGCCACAAGGCTTATTGATCATATGCGTTTGTACCGTCATAGTAACCCAGAGCGGACTTCTACTTTTCTATTACATTCAATCATGGTAACCCAAACCCTCTTATGGTTTACAGGGTTAGCCAAAGTTAAGTTACCTGAAAGAGGCAACGAAATTGATACTTTTACTCAACAGGAAGCACGCTGGATAACACGAACTGAGGCACAAGGACCTATAGCGTTCAATATTAAGAATGACCTAAGTATTTTTCTGCAAGGCTTTCCTGTATCTTTCAATTGTACATGTTCAGATTGGTTGTTTTTAATTAATTATACACTGGTTGTCGTGGCGATCCCAGGTTAACTTAAGGGCTGACCGGTCATCAGGTGAGGAGACGGGACCAATTGAAGCACCACAAGGTGCAAAACTGGCTCTTGTCCCTTACACACCCTGCATCTTTCTGTTTTGCTAATGCACCCTCATTAAATAAAGTTGGAAGTCTTTTGAGGACTGGAGACCAGACAAGACTAGCTAGCACAGCCTCACTCAATACAAGTCTATGGAGCAGGCGTATCCATTTAATGGACATGGCCTTGCTCCATAGACTTGCATTGAGTGAGGCAGCGCCTACTAGTCGGGGCTTCAGCAGCAGTGGCCGTGAACATGCATTCCGCATAGCTGCGGTACGTTCTTGGTCTAGAAACAGCAAATTCATTCAGTGCAAACTGCGTGCGCTGGGAGGATTGATAATTCTGCAGTCACACAGTGATTGCAGAATCATCATTTTAGACTGGGCAACTCCTTTAAAATGAATATAGCCATGTGGAGACATGGAGGTCAGGGGTTGCTCTAGTCTGCTGGCCCAGCTGCCTTTAGAAAGACTGTATGGAGCAGGGCTCATCCCACTGAACACCTGAACTCTTTACCCATGGGCAGAACACTACTCTAGACAACAAAGGGTGAGGCAACCATACACTAAAGATCCAATAAAGTCTAACCAGTCAAAGGCATATAACACATATCCAGCAAGTATCCGATGTAAAAAGCAACACTTCCGGCTGGCTCACCAGGGATTAGAATATTTATGCCTTCAGGGCTTCTACGACCAACTCCATTCAAGCAGCAACACACTTTTGGCAGGCACCCACTGAGAAGGGATAGCAGCAAGCTTGGAAGCTAACTGAGCACAGCAAGTCTGTAGTCCAGGTGTGACCGAAATGTCCCAACCATGGGTATCTTCCAGCCGAATCCTAGGATGAACTCCTGTAGGATATGATCCAGTATTATCTTCTAGCCGGGACCAAAGATCCTAGACTGAAGTCATGTAGAACATGAAGACCTGATGTGATCCTGGCAGCCAGGACCAGAGCACATGTAGCATATAACCATTGGATCTGAAGCAAGTTCTTTTTATAACCCAAGCCTTCACCTCAGGGTCTTACGTTTTTACAGGATTGGTGAGATAAGGCTGTTCTCTCATTGGTCAGCAGTTCAATCAGACTGGATAATTTTCCTCTGAATGATGTACATAGAAGGGGTGAGGCATTTTACATTTAGTATGCAATCCACAAACTAAGACAATGGGGCTTCAAGCAGACTGGCAAGAAACAATGACTTACTTCTCATGAGATAAACAAAAGAACAATACGTCTGGCCTAATTAAGAATACTTAGGCCCAACGACAGAGATGGTAGTATGCCGTGTCGTCACAAGCCATTTTGCTATATTTTTAGAGCAGATAGAAATGTTAAATACTGGAAACATTTCTAAAAAAAAAAAAAAAAGAAAAACGAGCAAGCCTACAAAATGGGGATCTTTTGGAGTGCATATTCCCAGTAAATGGCAACTAGGACACTCAAACACACAATAGTAGAATAATTAATTCAATTTATAATATTAAATGTAGATTTTTATTTTTTTATCTTGGCAACACAGCACAGAAACTTTACATTAAGTAATGGGCATTTTATATAAACACACAAAATTATGTATGACCATGATGTAATTGTGATACACTTTGTAATATATCCTTTTTAAACAAATACATTGTTAAAACTAATTTTTTGGCAACATAATGTGCTAAATGTGATAAAGAACAGCAGTGCAATCTTTATTTTTTTTCTACAGAATTCATTATTCCTGACACATGAAAAAAAGTTTGAGTGCCCACAAAGGCTGGATGTAGTGGAGACATCAAAGAGCCAGAAACCTCTGGGGGCCCTTGGTTATCTAGACATACAATTTGTACCAATATATCTTCCTCCCACACATTATCTGTCAAGTGTCAGCTCAACATGGGTGAAACATAGCTCCCACAATGAATTAGAAATCATGCTTTCCAGTCTAATTTCACAAAGTCTTATGATATGTAGAAAAAAAATGTACCAAAAAAAGTATTTCTTGTTGCAAGTATATGTAATATGTGGTATTAAAAAACAGTATTCATTCTTTTTTTACCCAAAAATAAATGCAAATGAATGCACAAGGAAAATGCAGGAGTTGCCCAAAGCAATCAGAATCTTGCATATATTTTCCATATGGCTTATACTTTGGGCACATCTGCTATTTTGTGGCTTAGTTTGGATAAATCTGTCTCTATCTTCCTGGCAATGGCTTTTTGAATTTCTTTACTTTCACGGTTTTAGTTACTCATTTCATATAAGAGGACACAGGTTTCCTTCCACCTCTTTGAAATGTGCTTTATACTTTTTAAAACATCATGAAACCAAATCAAAGCTCAGGAGATCAAAATAACAAAAAAAAAAAAATAATTAAAGGGAACCTGACCCCTCCAAATCACCCCCAACCCTATTAATACCTGTCCCTGCACCCTGAAAGATCATTAGCAGCGGTCCTTTTCTGTAAAAAATGCGTTCTGTAACATTGTGAAAAACACAATTATACACTTACATATCAGCGACTTCTTCACATTGAATAAGTCTCACAGGGCGTTCCCTGTGAGACTCTAAACCCTCCTGAGCAGTTATTATCATGCCTCGATAGGCGTGATAACTAATCCTATTCCTCCTTGCCCTGCAGTATGGGCGTAACAGCCGGTGTGACGTTATTTGCGTCACATCCGTTCCTGGTGACGTGTGTACACCCTTTAGGTGCAAATGAAAGGCCGCGCATGCGCATGGTGAGGGTTAAACCTAAAGGGTGTACACATGTCACCAGGACCGGATGTGACGCAAATAGTGTCACACCGGCTGTTACGCCCATACTGCAGTGCGAGGAGGATTAGGATTAGTTATCACACCTATCGGGGCGTGATAATGAACTGCGCAGGAGGGTTTAGAGTCTCACAGAGAACGTCCTGTGAGATTTATTCAATGTGAAGAAGTCGCTGATATGCAAGTGTATAATGGTGTTTTTCACAATGTTACAGAACGCATTTTTTACAGAAAAGGACCGCTGCTAATGATCTTTCAGGGTGCAGGGACAGGTATTAATAGGGATTGGGGGTGATTTGGAGGGGTCACGTTCCCTTTAAATCCCAATACACAAATACCAGTAAAACTGCTTCTTTCAAATTTAATCTTGCAATAAATGACAAAGTATTTTAATGAATAATTCCACATTGGGGACAGAAGAGGGTGATCAATGATCAACCATGTAATGAGGCTCAAACTAGGGGAAATATCCATTATCAGATGGAGGAGAATAGAGTTTTTTTCCTTGTGCCTTTCTGGACCTAGGTTATAACATTGGTAGTGTATGTTACTCCATTACAGAAAAAAAACCATTAGATAGGTTAGCACTTTACTCAGTTAATGCACACAGGAGATACCAATACATAGAGCCAAATGTTTACATTGGTTAACAAGGAAATAATGTCAGCAACCGTGTCATCAAAAGAGAGGGAAGGAATATAACTGGATACAAAACTATCGTTTAACCATTCTCATCCCCCAAAACAAAGAGAAAATATTTTTTTTTAAGGGGTTTCTAAGATAGTCATGCCTTAAAGTCCTGGTGCCCGAGTTATGTTGCAAGAAGTTGACTGACCATTGCAAGATAGGGCAACATGGAATTTAACCCCAAGTAAGTGCTGGTTATTCTACTATGAGTGGAGATAATGCTCTACTCAATCAGGTCTATGTAATGGTACTCCAGACTACATCCTATCTATATCCAAGATCTGGTTATTAAAGGATCGGTCACTTTCAAAAAGTAAATACCCAACACCATTAAATTTATTAAATTATATTCATTTTTATAAAATCTAATAGTTATAGCTTTAAGGAATAAATTACCACATACAGCATTTAACTCATGTAATAATGTCTCTCCCATTAAAGCATCACTCCAGCATTTTTTCCTTTCAGGGTTGGAGTGGCGCTTTAAATCTAAGCCCCGTAATTAACTCACCTTCCGGCGGCCACATCATAACCTCCATCTTGTGCTCGAAGTTCTGACTGGCCTTAAGTCGAAAGATATGTCACAAGCTCCCACTGCAACTCATAACCAGAAGGAGGCTCTCATGGACTTGTACTGATAAGTGACCTTCGGCATGCTCTATGAAACACGGCAGGTCCCAAATGGACGATAAAAGAGGAAGCCGCCAGAGGTAGAGCATAAGATGGGGCAGCTGACTTAACATTTAAAGCACCACTCTACTAGTGCAAAAAAAAAAAAAAAATTGGAGTGGTGCTTTAAGTATTTATAAACAAAAAGGACATAAAATAAAAGCTAAAGAAAAAAAGGCACGTAAGAATTGACAGGATGATCACTTTAAATTTCTCTACAGCATCAGCCAGCAGTAAGGCATAGCACCATATTAGACTGTATTGCTTAGACCCATGACACATACTACCAAACAAAACTCCATTACTTCTTTTATCGTATGTTATAAACAGCTGGACGCTTCCATTGACATGAATGAGCAAAGCAAGACGAAACATAGAATGCAAGAAGCATATAAAACTGCAGCGGTTAAAGATGCAAATCAAACAGGAATACAAACTTATGCTCTTTGTGAATGCAGATGCTAGCACCACTAATTATTTTCCAATTCTATTGGACTGAAAAATTAACAAGATGTGTTCTAAAAAAAAAAAAAAAAAAAAAAAAAGGTACCTAACCATTCACCTTTAATGACCATCCATTGGGTGACCTGTGAGCTATACTGCTGTTCTGCAGCTTCTCTAGTGACGTACAATACCCTGAACTAACACAATCTTTTACTGTAAACTAAGCAAGGGAAAGTGGCTAAGGTTGAAAAGTCCTGCAATTGCACGTCCTCAAGGGCCAGTTACACAGAAGGTAACAATAAGGGTATTATAGATCAGATTTTAGAAATCTCATCCACACAAAAAACCTGCTGCATAAATGGACTGGCATTGTAGATTTAACATCCCCAGCCTGTCAATTTTAACCCGCAGATCTCCACTGCAGACTTAACACCTGGCAAAGTAAATGCTGAACTCTACAGTAAATCTACACCAAACAGCAGCGCATATGTCCGACATGAAGGTACCTTAAAAAAAAAAAAGTTATTTCATAATCTGTCACTTATACAGACATACAGTCAATGGCCACATAGTAAAGTATGGTGGACTGGTAAGGTCTTCCATCCATCAGGGTTCCTGGATGACTTTACAAGGCCAACCGGCCACTACCATTCATGGCAGGATTAGTCATTGGCACATGTGTGGCTAACAATCGATGTTGCATTCAATAAAATGGTGCTCTGGTTATTGGTAAGCATCTATGCAGATATGGGTTATGACGATGGTATTTTGCTGAACTTTAGGACACTAGAGCATATAATTTCACTCAAATTGCAATTGAGCCTAACAACATTTCCAGCACTCTTACATTCTACCGATTTCAATGTAATCAATAAGGCAGAACATACAAGGTGTTCGGTTCTGGACAAAAAATTTGGTATAATGTGCAACTGGGTAAAGACTAATGGTCTATTTAGGCTTTGATGCTGACCCAAAGGCAGCCAATTAAAGTTCCATATATCCAAGTGTTTATGTAAACTTTCCTCCCAGTTTCCGTGCAAAGCATGCCTGCTGTTATACCAGTTAACATTAACAAGGATGGCACAGTTTTCTTCAAGCTAAGCTTTGCAATGTGACCTTTCCCTCCAGGAAACCTATTACGGTTTTCAGGATCTGTAGCTTCATAAAACTCTGTGAGTAACCTAGAAATAAGAAAAATGAAAGTATGATTATTAGATTTTCTTACTGGAACTATAATTCTATCTAGGTGTACAAAACAATCAATGAAAATGCCAGCATGAGA
Source organism: Allobates femoralis (assembly GCA_033576535.1). Taxonomy (NCBI): domain Eukaryota; kingdom Metazoa; phylum Chordata; class Amphibia; order Anura; family Aromobatidae; genus Allobates; species Allobates femoralis. The sequence goes on along the minus strand of JARQOC010000001.1, from coordinate 227,909,926 downwards.
GCAAACAGCCTCAAGACAGAGATAAGCGATGTTCAATTCAAAATGTTCGCCAATCTCAAATTCGACCTGTTTTGGGCGGTGTTCGAGCCAATCGACGAATTCAACAATTAGCTTAAAATTCGGCAGTTTCGAGGTTATGTTCAATACATTCATTCACCAAAAAAACCCTATAAAGTGGTCTGGGGGCAGAGGAAAAGGCTGAAATGGGGGCATGATTGTTTAAAAGGGGGTAAAAAGCCGCCGGCTTTTAAACAATCATTTAGCCCAATCCTCAGCTATCCCCACCACTCCCATCCCAATCCTGAGTTAGGACGGGCGGGGAGCGCAACACCAGGGAGCAGTAAGAAGGACCAGGGCGGGGAAGCCGGCAGCAGGGAGAAGACTTCACCGCCGGCTTTCCTGCTCTGTGCTGCGCTCCCTGATGCCCCTTCCCTGCTCCCTGGAGCTGCTCCCCCTGCCCGGTCCTAACTTAGGATCAGGCGAGGAGGCAGCGGGGGAAGCCGCGAGGGGGCATCAGGGAGCTGGGAGCGCAGCACAGAGGAGGAAAGTCGGCGGTGAAGTCTTATCACACCGGCTTTCCTGCCGGTTATTTCAAATGATCAGCTGATGCAGATGAGCTGTTCATTTGAAGTAGCCGCGGTGCTTTCAGGTTTCATGCAAGTTCATGCAGCATGAACTCACATGAACTTTCCCACGCCCGGGTGCACAGCTCAGCTACATCTCTGCTAGAGGTTCTCTATCCAGAGATGTAGCTGAGTTAAAGAAGAAAACTGGATTGGACTACGTCTGACAGAAGATAATTTTTTTAATAAAGATGGAGTCTAAAGGTACCGTCACACGCGGCAATATTGCTAGGCAATTTCACTGGCAATTTGCTGGTTGCAGTGAAATCATGGACACATTGTTCCATTTGTACACAAACAAAATGAACAATGTGTCCATGATTTCACTGCAACCAGCAAACTGCCAGTGATATTGCCCAGCAATATTGCGGCGTGTGACGGTACCTTAAGTGTTGTTTTGTTATTTATTTTTTCTCTGTGTTGCGTTTTTTTTTTTTTTTTTAAACGTTAGTAGAAATTCATGGTGGTCATGTCTAATATTGGCGTGACCCCATGAATTTCGGGCTTAGGGCCAGCTGATAATACAAAGCTGTCACTAACCCCTTTATTACCCAGTGAGCCACTGCACCAGGGCCCTGGATGAGCTGGATACAGCACCAAAAGATGCGCTTCTATGAACGCGGGGGAAGGGGGCCTTTGGGGAGCCAGAACGCATGGGCCTCCCTGCGCTGCGGATTCAGCCCCGGCTGCCTAGTTGTACCTGGCTAGACATAGAAATAGCGCCAACCCGCACAATTTTTTTATTTTTTTTTTATTTTAATTTCTTGAAAGCATTAAATAATATAAAAAAAAAAAAAAAAAAAAAAAAAAAAAGCTATAATATCTAATATACAAAGCTGAATGTGTGTATGTATGTATGTATATCCGAGATTGTCTTCTACACCGTCGCAACTACAGCCACAAATTTTTTCACAGTCACACGTCTGGACCCAGAGAGCGTCATATGCTATGTTGTGAGGCGAAATTTTCACCCTGCGCCTTCCAGTTCACCAAACAATTTTGCCCCATCTACATAATGGAGAAAAAGTGAAAGGAAAAGTATTGGAGGAAAATCGACAGCTGCCAGCTACAGCCACATACTTTTGCACAGTCACACATCTGGACCCCGAGGTGTCACAGGCTATGTTGTGAGGCGAAATTTTAACCCCGCACGTTCCAATTCACCAATTTTGCCCCTATCTACATAATGGGGAAAAAGTGACAGTTTCCAGTTGACAGTTGTGAATGAGAGGGGCTTAATGACAGCGCCAAAGACTAACAGCATATACCAGCATATAGTCACTAAGGTGGGGCCCTGACATGGAATATTCACCACGCACGGGGACATGTATACACACCACACGCACACAAAGAGTAACAGCAAGTGTATAGTCACTAAGGTGCAGCCCCAACATTGGATACTCAGCACGCACCCGAAACACACACACACACACACACACACCACCCACAGACACACACACACCACAGGGAAAACACAACCACAGGACACACACACCAGGGACACACACACCACACAGACAGACACAGATGTGCACAAATTTCCTCACAAAACTTGCCTCATACGTGTGCTATCTTTAATTTCCAAAAATAAATCTAATAAAACAGCAATGTGCAACACATGTGCCATATAGAGATATACGGCAGATCACATGAGCTGTCTATTATGTGTTTGTGTGAGGTAACATATACTGCCCGGCCCGGGGGGAGGGTTTACTGTTGGCTGGAGATTTATCAGGCTGCCTATAGCAACCAATCACAGCTCAGCTTCTATTTTCCTACAGGTCATCAATATCACATGTTCAATTTATTTTGTTATAGCTAACAGCAGTTATTTATTAACCCGGGCTGAATGTGTGTGTGTGTGTGTATGTATGTATGTATATCCGGGATTGGCATCTACACTATCGCAACTACAGCCACAAAATTTTGCACAGTCACACATCTGGACCCCTAGAGCGTCATAGGCTATGTTGTGAGGCGAAATTTTAACCCCGCGCGTTCCAATTCACCAAACAATTTTGCCCCATCTACATAATGGGGAAAAAGTGACAGTTACCAGTTGACAGTTGTGAATGAGAGGGGCTTAATGATAGTGCCAAAGACTAATAGCACATACCAGCATATAGTCACTAAGGTGGGCCCCAACAAGAGATATTCACCACGTACGGGGACATGTATACACACCACACGCACACAAAGAGTAACAGCAAGTGTCTAGTCGCTAAGGTGCAGCCCCAACATTGTTCAGGTGCGTGGTGAGTATCCAAACACACACACACCACAGAGACCACACAAACACAGACACACACACACACACACCCCCACGGACACACACCCTATAGCGACACATGCACTCACCCCACAGGGACACACACACCACTAAGAGACACACACCACTAAGAGACACACACACCACACAGACCCCCCCCCACACACAGGGACACACACACCACACAGACACAGATGTGCACAAATCACCTCACACAACTCGTCTCATACGTGTGCTATCTTTAATTTCCAAACATAAACATCTGATTAAAAACAGCCAATGTGCAACACATGTGCCATATAGGGAATTAAGGCAGATGTCAGTCACATGAGCTGTCTATTATGTGTATGTGTGAGGTGACATATAGTGCCCGGCCAGGGGGAGGGTTTACTGTTGGCTGGAGATTTATTAGGCTGCCTGTAGCAATCAATCACAGCTCAGCTTCTATTTTCTTACAGGTCATTAATATGACATATTCAAATTCTATTTTGTTATAGCTAACATCAGGTATTTATTAACCCGGGCGTAGCCGGGTACTACAGCTAGTATGTATGTATGTATGTATGTATGTATGTATGTATGTATGTATGTATGTATGTATAATATATATATATATATATATATATATATATATATATATATATATATATATATATATATATATATATATATATAACACATACACACACATACACATATATATATATACACCGTATATACTCGTGTATAAGCCGACTCCCCTACTTTTGCCCCCAAAATCTGGGAAAACCTATTGACTCGTGTATAAGCTGAGGGTGGACCCCAGCACAGGTATACAGCCCCCAGCAGTGTGGTATACAGCAGCCTCCCCAGTGGTAGTATACAGCAGCCCCAGTGGTAGTATACAGCAGCCCCAGTGGTAGTATACAGCAGCCTCCCCAGTGGTAGTATACAGCAGCCTCCCCAGTGGTAGTATACAGCAGCCTCCCCAGTGGTAGTATACAGCAGCCCCAGTGGTAGTACACAGCAGCCCCAGTGGTAGTACACAGCAGCCCCAGTGGTAGTACACAGCAGCCCCAGTGGTAGTACACAGCAGCCCCAGAGGTGGTACACAGCAGCCCCAGAGGTGGTACACAGCAGCCCCAGAGGTGGTACACAGCAGCCCCAGAGGTAGTATACAGCAGCCCCAGTGGTAGTATACAGCAGCCCCAGTGGTAGTATACAGCAGCCCCAGTGGTAGTATACAGCAGCCCCAGTGGTAGTATACAGCAGCCCCAGTGGTAGTATACAGCAGCCCCAGTGGTATTATACAGCAGCCCCAGTGGTAGTATATAGCAGCCCCATAGGTATACAGGCCCCCCCCCCCCCCCCATCAGTATCCAGGGCCCCCTTCCTTGCTCCAGTAACCTGTAAAGTAAAATCATTATACTTATCACTGTCCTGTCGCCGCCGTCCCAGACGCTGCCATCGTGCTCACCCGGCTTCATCCGTCTTCTTCCGGCTTCCTCCTCTGGTGCAGGCAATGACGTCATTGCCTGCGCCGACCAGAGGAAGACGGAAGAAGACGGATGAAGCCGGGTGAGCACGATGGCAGCGTCGGGGACGGCGGCGACAGGACAGTGATAAGTATAATGATTTTACTTTACAGGTTACTGGAGCAAGGGGGGGGGGCCTGGATACTGATGGGGGGGCCTGTATACTCATGGGGGGGGCGCCTGTGTACCACTGGGGCGTATGACTCGCGTATAAGCCGAGGGGGGTACTTTTCAGCCCAATTTTTGGGCTGAAAAACTCGGCTTATACGCGAGTATATACGAATATTATACGAATATTATATATATATATGAGAAAAAGAGAAAGAAAAAAAGAGAAAAAAAATATATATATGTTAGCTGTAGTACCGGCTACAGAAGCTGAGCTGTGATTGATTACTATAGGCAGCCTAATAAATCTCCAGCCAACAGTAAACCCTCCCCCTGGCCGGGTAGTATATGTTACCTCACACATACACATAATAGACAGCTCATGTGACTGACATCTGCCTTAATTCCCTATATGGCACGTGTGTTGCACATTGGCTGTTTTTAATCAGATGTTTATGTTTGGAAAATAAAGATAGCACACGTATGAGGCGAGTTGTGTGAGGTGATTTGTGCACATTGTGTCTGTCTGTGTGGTGTGTGTGTCCCTGGGGTGTGTATGTGTGTGTCCCTGTGGGATGGGGTCTGTGTGGTGTATGTCTCTGTTGTGTGTGTCTCTTTGTGGTGTGTGTGTGTCCCTGTGGGGTAAGTGCATGTGCCCCTATAGGGTGTGTGTGTGTGTCCCTGTGTGTGTGGGGGGGGGGGGGGGGGTGTCTGTGTGGTGTGTGTGTGTCTGTGTTGTGTGTGTCCCTTTGTGGTGTGTGTGTGTCCCTGAGGGGTGAGTGCATGTGCCCCTATAGGGTGTGTATGTGTGTGTGCCCCTGTGTGGGGGTCTGTGGTGTGTCCCTGTGGGGAGGTCTGTGGTGTGTGTCCCTGAGGGGTGAGTGCATTTGTCCCTATAGGGTGTGTATGTGTGTGTGTCCCTTGGTGGGGGGGTCTGTGTGGTGTGTGTGTGTCTCTTTGTGGTGTGTGTGTCCCTGTGGGGTGAGTGCAAGTGTCCCTATAGGGTGGCTATGCTTGTGTGTCCCTGTGGGGGGGGGGGGGGGTCTGTGTGGTGTGTGTGTCTCTTTGTGGTGTGTGTGTGTCCCTGTGTTGTGAGTGCATGTGTCGCTATAGAGTGTGTCCCTTGGGGGGGTGTGTCTTTGTGGTGTGTGTTTGTTCGGGTGCGTGGTGAGTATCCAATGTTGGGGCTGCACCTTAGCGACTATACACTTGCTGTTACTCTTTGTGTGCGTGTGGTGTGTATACATGTCCCTGTGTGTGGTGAATATCTCATGTTGGGGCCCCACCTTAGTGACTATATGCTGGTATGTGCTGTTAGTCTTTGGCGCTATCATTAAGTCCCTCTCATTCACAACTGTCAACTGGTAACTGTCACTTTTTCCCCGTTATGTAGATAGGGGCAAAATTGTTTGGTGAACTGGAACACGCAGGGTTAAAATTTCGCCTCCACAACATAGCCTATGACGCTCCCGGGGTCCAGACGTGCGACTCTGCAAAATTTTGCGGCTGTAGCTGCGACTGTGTAGATGCCAATCCCGGATATACACACATACACACACACATACACACACACATTCAGCTTTATATATTAGATATATATATATACTAGCAGTAGTACCCGGCTACGCCCGGGTTAATAAATAACTGCTGTTAGCTATAACAAAATAGAATTTGAATATGTCATATTAATGACCTGTAGGAAATTAGAAGCCGAGCTGTGATTGATTGCTATAGGCAGCCTAATAAATCTCCAGCCAACAGTAAACCCTCCCCCTGGCCGGGTAGTATATGTTACCTCACACATACACATAATAGACAGCTCATGTGACTGACATCTGCCTTAATTCCCTATATGGCACATGTGTTGCACATTGGCTGTTTTTAATCAGATGTTTATGTTTGGAAAATAAAGATAGCACACGTATGAGGCGAGTTGTGTGAGGTGATTTGTGCACATCTGTGTCTGTCCGTGTGGTGTGTGTGTCCCTGGGGTGTGTATGTGTGTGTCCCTGTGGGGGGGGGGGGGGTATGTGTGGTGTGTGTCTCTGTCGTGTGTATCTCTGTCGTGTGTGTCTCTTTGTGGTGTGTGTGTGTCCCTGTGGGGTGAGTGCATGTGTCCCTATAGGGTGTGTATGTGTGTGTGTCCCTGTGGGGGGGTCTGTGTGGTGTGTGTGTATCTGTGTTGTGTGTGTCTTTGTGGTGTGTGTCCCTGTGTGGTGAGTCCATGTGTCCCTATAGGGTGTGCATGTGTGTGTGTCCCTGTGGGGGGGGTCTGTGTGGTGTGTGTGTGTGTGTGTGTATCTGTGTTGTGTGTGTCCCTGTGGGGTGAGTGCATGTGTCCCTATAGGGTGGGTATGTGTGTGTGTCCCTGTGGGGAAGGGGGGGGGGGTCTGTGTGGTGTGTGTGTCTGTGTCATGTGTGTCTCATTGTGGTGTGTGTGTGTGTCCCTGTGGGGTGAGTGCATGTGTCGCTATAGAGTGTGTGTGTGTCCCCTTGGGGGAGAGGGGTGTGTCTCTATGTTGTGTGTGTCTCTGTGGTGTGTGTGTGTGTTTGTTCGGGTGCGTGATGAGTATCCAATGTTGGGGCTGCACCTTAGCGACTATACACTTGCTGTTACTCTTTGTATGCGTGTGTTGTGTATACATGTCCCCGTGCGTGGTGAATATCTCATGTTGGGGCCCCACCTTAGTGACTATATGCTGGTATGTGCTGTTAGTCTTTGGCACTATCATTAAGCCCCTCTCATTCACAACTGTCAACTGGTAACTCACTTTTTCCCCATTATGTAGAGAGGGGCAAAATTGTTTGGTGAACTAGAACGCGCAGGGTTAAAATTTCGCCTCACAACATAGACTATGACGCTCCCGGGGTCGAGACGTGTGACAGTGCAAAATTTTGTGGCTATAGTTGCGACGGTGTAGATGCCAATCCCGGATATACACACACACACACACACACACACACACACATTCAGCTTTATATATTAGATATAGATTATCTATTATCTATTATATAATCACGAATGGGTTTTTTGCCCCTTTGAGTCCGCTCGCGCTGCGAGTCAGCGTGGTCATGTGGATACGACCGAAGCATTGGCCGCGCAGCGGCCATTGCGAGCAGTTCTAAGGTGACTCGCTATGCCCGCGCAGCGGGCATGGCGAGTCGCCTTAGCAGCGCGAAGCATTGGCCGCGAAGCGGCCATTGCGAGTCAAGAGATTCGCTCTTCTAGAATCCCGATGCATCTGCATCGGGCACCCAGCTAGTAATATATACATAATATATACATATATATTATATATATATATATATATATATATATTATATATATATATATATATATATATATATATATATATATATATATATTATATATATATATATATATATATATATATATATATCCAAGAAAAGCTGCACAGCACTCGCAGACCAGTGTGAACTGGTGCAAGCAAAGATGCAGAGTCAAACAACTTGATAAAAATCCTTGCAGCACACAGCTACCCCAATGAGGTACAAGTGCTATAAGCCATATGTGTTTGAGGAAAAAATTCAAAAACTTACGTTTTTTAAAAAAACTAAAAAATCTTATCTTTTAATTCTGAAGTTCTTAGTACATACATTGGCCAATGTCTGCTTGCTCATCAACTGCTCATCAAGTGACTTCAGGCATGATGAGTCCTATCTGACATCCCTGCCCTCCTTGTCCACCCCCCCCACTTTTCAGTGGGCAGACACCATCTATACCCTCGATCACCTGTAGGTTAATGAGGGTGCACATTGCAGCTAAGGAGCCTGCAACTCCACATAATAAATAACAAGAAAAGCTGCACAGCACTCGCAGACCAGTGTGAACTGGTGCAAGCAAAGATGCAGAGTCAAACAACTTGATAAAAATCCTTGCATCACACAGCTACTCCAATGATGTACAAGTGCTATAAGCCTTATAGCACTTGTACATCATTGGAGTAGCTGTGTGCTGCAAGGATTTTTATCAAGATAACATACACACACACATATGTGAAGCCCCACACTTTGTTTATTTCCTGAAATATTGAAAGGGGGCTTCTTTAGATTTCTGTATCCAGGCAGGTACAAATGGGCAGCTGGGGGCAGCCCGTTCCTGCCTGCTGTACCTGGCTGGCATACAAAAATACAGCGAAGCCCACGTCGAAATTTTTATGTAAAATCTATAACACAATCCAAAAAAAAAAAAAGGCACAGCATTTTTATTAACCCCCTCGACCATCAACTCTGTGATAGAGTAGATGGTCGAGGGGTTAATAAAGATGCAGTCCCTTTTTTTGGATTGTGTTATAGATTCTTCGTAAAAATTTAGACGTGGGCTTCGCCGTATTTTTTGTACACCAGCCAGGTACAGCAGGCAGGAACGGGCTGCCCCAGCTGCCCATTTGTACCTGTCTGGATACAGAAATCTAGGGAAGCCCTTTTTTATATTTCATGAAATAAAAAAAAATGCGTGGGGCTTCGCGCTATTTCTATGTCCAGCCAGGTACAACTAGGCAGCTAGGGGCTGGAATCCGCAGTGCAGGGAGGCCCAAGGTTTCTTCCTCCCCCCCCCCCCCTGCAAATTGCAGCCTGCACCCACCCCATAAAATGGCGTGTTTCATAGAAGCACCATCTTCTGGCGCTGTATCCAGCTCATCTAGCGCCCTGGTGCAGTGGGCTCACTGGGTAATAATACAAAGCTGGCCCTAACCCCTTTATCAGCTGGCCCTAAGCCCGAAATTCATGGGGTCATGCCAATATTAGACATGACCGCCATGAATTTCTAGTAAAGTTTATAAAAAAATAAAAACACAACACTGAGAAAAGATTCTTTATTAAAGAAAATAACAAAACAACACAGACTCCATCTTTATTAAAAAATTATCTTCCATCAGACGTAGTCCAATCCAGTTTTCTTCTTTAGCTCAACTACATCTCTGGTAGAGAACCTCTACCAGAGATGTAGCTGAGCTGTGCACCCGGGTATGGGAAAGTCCATGCTACATGAACTCACATGAACCCTGACAGCAATGCGGCTACTTCAAATGAACAGCTGATCTGCATCAGCTGATCATTTGAAATAACTGTCGGGAAAGCCAGCGGTGAGAAGACTTCACCGCCAGCTTTCCTGCTCTGTGCTGCGCTCCCGACTCCCTGATGCCCCCTCATGGCTTCCCCCGCCGCCTCCCACGTTAGGATCGGTCGGGAGGAGCAGCTCTAGGGAGTGGGGAGGGGGCATCAGGGAGCGCAGCACAGAGCAGGAAAGCCGGTGGTGAAGTCTTCTCACCGCCGGGTTTCACGCCTGGGTCTTTTGCTCCCCACTCCCTGGTGCTGCACTCCTCCCGCCTGTCCTAAGTTAGAAGAAGCTGTGTTATAGGTGTTCGATGAACATTCGACGAACACACACCCGATTCGACTAACTGAATTCGAACACCAGGGTGGTGGCTCATCTCTACTGAAGAGGCAGATAATGCAAGGAAATGGCCTCCGACAGGCAAATACTTAGAGGGCTTGTGGACGCATATAATAGTGAAGAGCTATCCATAAAAATAAGTCATTAATATCGCAAGTGATGGTGGGGGGGGGATTATAGTTAGCAATCGCACAGATCAGCAGTTATCAATGTATGGAGTTGACAAGCCTAATTCTGTGCATTGTCTGGTGGTCACTCTGGAGTACTGCAGATCAGTTTCTATTAAAAAGAACAAGCGGCCTAATTACACAAATAAATTTATGATGTTCAGTTTACATCCTTTTAGTGCTAAAGGTAATAGTTAATTGGTAGGGGTGCCCATTAGATGTCTAGACAAACAAATTAATGTTCATTTACTTTGTACCAAATTAAACTTGTAAACAAATGTATCACAAATTTATTTACACACCTATCTTTACTCTCAAAGCGCTCATGAAGCCATCTCCTCATGAAAGACTGCTCTGTTGGCACATCCTTAATGTCAATACGATCCACATTTATGTGAATTTTTGGACATTCCTTGCAAAGAAATTCTGTAAAAATAAGTTAAATATTAGCCTGTGAGAAGAAAAGAGCAAAGAAATATTCCCATCACTGAACTCAATTACTTGTATCTTCCACTTAATGAGTAATATATAGACATAAAAATAGATAAATGATACAGTAAGATTAAAAACCATATTTTTGGATAGGTGTAGTGAAGTCTTGACTGAAAAATTTACAAGAAAAAATAGATGTACTATAAAAATAAGTGGTCTCCAACCTTTTTTGCATCGGGGACCGGCTTCACGCAAGACAATTTCTCCGTGGCCTGGCGGGTAGGGAAGGGGGCGCATAGTCAACGAATTAATGTAATGTATATGTTGGATTTGACTGCCTCTATACATGCCACTTATAGGAGATTTTGGAGTACCTGGGCACCTTGGATGGATTTTCAGCAAACAGCTAAACACAAGCTGTTATTTGGAGGTGTGTTGAGGATGCGAGCCCTGGTAACTGACCCCTCCTACTCCCCTCCCTATTCCCTTAACACTCTTCCCCATCTTTAGTAATCCTTCCTCCACTCCAAAGCCATTTTCCCCCTCTTCGCCAAAAGTTCTCCAATACCTAAACCTCTCTATACTCTCCAATAAGCTCTTCCTCCTCATGGTGCAATTGATGGATAACGTTACTTGAAGATGATCTTCAACTCTGGGCACATCAAGAAGTGAGTTATTAAAGAGGCTTCAAATGAAGATGTGGAAGAGATAGGATCCAGGGCTAGCTCATAATCCACCCAGGGTGCACAACTCCAATGTGAGTTTACAATACATATTTATTTCCTTTATGTGCATTGAAATAAAAAAAACAAACAAATGGGCCAAACAGAATTGTTGACACCTTTAATATTTGATTGCAGTTATTTATTCAATAGGGTGTGCAACCAATCACTTCCTAAACCGCTCAACTGGAAATTTGACCGCTCCAGGTCTTCTATTTGAAGGGTGCCTTTTCCCAACACAAATTTCAAGATCTCTCTACAGGTCTTCAATAAGATATAGACCCAGACTCATTGCTGCTCACTACAAAACTCTCCAGCACTGTTTTTATCCATTTTTGGAAGCTTCTTGAAGTATGTTCAAGGTCATTGTCCTGCTGGAAGACCCATGACCTATAACGCAAACCCAGCTTTCAAACTGGACACTAGACAGCGACACAAAATCCTTGGTAATCTTTAAAGTTTCATGATGCCTTCTACACAGTCAAGGCACCCAGTGCCAGAGGCAGCAAAACAACCCCAGAAATGATATTTGACTGTAGGTCCTGTGATCTTTTCATTTTAGGTCTCATTCAGTTTCCAGTGAACAGTATAAAATTGTGCTTTACCAAAAAAAAAAAAAAATTATTTTGGCAAATTGCAGTTTAGCTGTTTAGGTTTGTGTCAGCAGTGGGGTCTCCATGGGTCTGCCATAGAGTTTAATTTCATGCAACTGTAGATGGATAATTGCTCCCTGAACCTGCAGTATAGTGTAAAATTCTTTTGAACCGGATTGGAGCTGCTTATCCACAATCCAAAATATACTGGGTTGCAACCCATCTCTGCCATCTTTATGCAAGCAGATTAGCTACTGTGCAAATATGTTGTTAACATTTTGATTATCTTGTGCACAGTGGTAAAGGAACATCAAGATCTCTGGAAATGTACTTTTAACCTTGAGATTGTTGATATTTATTAACAAATTTGGTTCTCAAGTCCTTAGACAGTTCTCTTCTCTTTCCAGTCTCCATGCTTAGTGGGGCACACACAGACAATGCAAAGATTGAGTCAACTTCTCCCCTTCTTATGTTTTAGCTGCGATTTTCATATTGACATATATGAGCAGTTCAACCATGTGATGCACATTCAAAAAGTAAATTGGACAATTACAAAATGAGCCATGCACAAAGTGAACAGGTCTATAAGGCCGTGTTCACACCACCAAAAACTGGATCACAAACAAGCACAGTTAAACAACGTATAAAAATACTCTACTGTAAAGATAGTAGTAAAAAAGCAAGTGCTGATAAAAAATGTAAATAACAGGGTATTTGGTTAGTATGCTCTTTGCAAAGAAAGTATGAAGCTGCTCTACCACAGTCAAGGTAACCCGTATTAGAGCAGTCCCTAATCTGATGTATTTAAGACCTGCAGGATGCAGATAGGTCAGAGTACATTCAAAAAGTAGTTACCCAAAATTTTGTAAAAGTGCCAACAATTTTGTTAGTCCCATTTTTGTGGTTTTATTTCAAATTATGTCCAACTTGCCTTTTTTCTCTTATTTTATGTTGTTCTAGTACACAAAAGGAAAGAAATGTGTATGACAAAACATGTTTAATTGCAATAATTTTTTGGGAGAAATACTTTTCTGGAACAATTTCAAAGGTGCCTACATGTACAAAGATATGTACATTTTATATATACACACACTATGGCTTTATAACATAGAAGAGCGGTCAAACTGAAGTGAACGTGTTAACTACTTACAATAAAAAAAATGTTATGAATAAAAAGTGATAAAAAAATGATTAAGGCATTACTTCAACTGTCCTTTTTCTATATTCAAGCTTGAGAATGTGCTGCTGTGAACCATTGCTTTACATTTCACTGACATACTTAATCCTACTCAAGTTCTCATCATAAACATTATTTCCATACAAAATAGCAGAGCAAATAGTCTTTATCTTCTATTTATAGTGTACAAGACAACTGCACGGGACAATGTCTTGAACGATTACATCACAATGTCCTATAAGACCAAGTCACTGATAAGGACTTAGACGCCTATAGTAATTACTGAATAAAAAGTCTATACAATACATTATACTTTACATACTGTTAGGCCGGTTTCACAATGGCGTTCGGGTGCGCTGCGTCTGGGTAGCAGACACAAGTGCAGTCCCCAACGTGGCCATCTGTATGTGAACGCAGCCGAAAGAATCCGCATGCGCTCACTGTGAAAAGAGAGACAGAGCCGGCAGACAGAGCGAGACGAGCGGAGACAGAGCGGAGACGGCGAGACAGAGCGGAGACAGAGCGGAGGGCAGAGCGGAGACAGAGCGGAGACAGAGCGGAGACGCGAGAGCGGACAGCGAGACAGAGCGCGGGAGACAGAGCGGAGACAGAGCGGAGGGAGACAGGGAGACAGGCGGAGACAGAGCGGAGACAGAGCGGAGACAGAGCGGAGACAGAGCGGAGACACGAGCAGCGGAGACAGAGCGGAGACAGAGCGGAGAAGAGCGGAGAGAGCGGAGACAGAGCGGAGACAGAGCGGAGACAGAGCGGAGACAGAGCGGAGACAGAGCGGAGACAGAGCGGAGACAGAGCGGAGACAGAGCGGAGACAGAGCGGAGACAGAGCGGAGACAGAGCGGAGACAGAGCGGAGACAGAGCGGAGACAGAGCGGAGACAGAGCGGAGACAGAGCGGAGACAGAGCGGAGACAGAGCGGAGACAGAGCGGAGACAGAGCGGAGACAGAGCGGAGACAGAGCGGAGACAGAGCGGAGACAGAGCGGAGACAGAGCGGAGACAGAGCGGAAAGACGGAGACAGAGCGGAGACAGAGCGGAGACAGAGCGGAGACAGAGCGGAGACAGAGCGGAGACAGAGCGGAGACAGAGCGGAGACAGAGCGGAGCGGAGACAGAGCGGAGACAGAGCGGAGACAGAGCGGAGACAGAGCGGAGACAGAGCGGAGACAGAGCGGAGACAGAGCGGAGACAGAGCGGAGACAGAGCGGAGACAGAGCGGAGACAGAGCGGAGACAGAGCGGAGACAGAGCGGAGACAGAGCGGAGACAGAGCGGAGACAGAGCGGAGACAGAGCGCGAGACAGAGCGGAGACAGAGCGGAGACAGAGCGGACAGAGGGAGACAGAGCGGAGACAGAGCGGAGACAGAGCGGAGACAGAGCGGAGACAGAGCGGAGACAGAGCGGAGACAGAGCGGAGACAGAGCGGAGACAGAGCGGAGACAGAGCGGAGACAGAGCGGAGACAGAGCGGAGACAGAGCGGAGACAGAGCGGAGACAGAGCGGAGACAGAGCGGAGACAGAGCGGAGACAGAGCGGAGACAGAGCGGAGACAGAGCGGAGACAGAGCGGAGACAGAGCGGAGACAGAGCGGAGACAGAGCGGAGACAGAGCGGAGACAGAGCGGAGACAGGGGAGAAGAGCGGAGACAGAGCGGAGACAGAGCGGAGACAGAGCGGAGACAGAGCGGAGACAGAGCGGAGACAGAGCGGAGACAGAGCGGAGACAGAGCGGAGACAGAGCGGAGGACAGAGCGGAGACAGAGCGGAGACAGAGCGGAGACAGAGCGGAGACAGAGCGGAGACAGAGCGGAGACAGAGCGGAGACAGAGCGGAGACAGAGCGGAGACAGAGCGGAGACAGAGCGGAGACAGAGCGGAGACAGAGCGGAGACAGAGCGGAGACAGAGCGGAGACAGAGCGGAGACAGAGCGGAGACAGAGCGGAGACAGAGCGGAGACAGAGCGGAGACAGAGCGGAGACAGAGCGGAGACAGAGCGGAGACAGAGCGGAGACAGAGCGGAGACAGAGCGGAGACAGAGCGGAGACAGAGCGGAGACAGAGCGGAGACAGAGCGGAGACAGAGCGGAGACAGAGCGGAGACAGAGCGGAGACAGAGCGGAGACAGAGCGGAGACAGAGCGGAGACAGAGCGGAGACAGAGCGGAGACAGAGCGGAGACAGAGCGGAGACAGAGCGGAGACAGAGCGGAGACAGAGCGGAGACAGAGCGGAGACAGAGCGGAGACAGAGCGGAGACAGAGCGGAGACAGAGCGGAGACAGAGCGGAGACAGAGCGGAGACAGAGCGGAGACAAGAAAGGCGGAGACAGAGCGGAGACAGAGCGGAGACAGACATTGATTTTTATGGGTTTGGCTATGTGAACGCAAGCGTTTCCTGCTTTGACCTGCAGATGGCAATGCGTTCACATGGGTTCCCATTCATTATTTCACCTTCCGTACTAAATAAGCTTTGTGCCATGCACAAAAAAATGCAACAAGATGCATTTTCTGTGCGTCCGCGAAAACGTTTTGTACGGAAGCGCATCAGGACGCTGACAGATGCAGGTACACTGCGTTCCTATGTTAAACATAGGAACGATGTACGCTTGCGTTTGGATGCATTCGCAGACGCTGCGTTGTGAACGCTAGTCTGAAAACAGCCTTAGGATACAAAATATTATGTAAAGTCAGCCCCAGATGTGTTGAGATTAGGTTAGAACAATGTTCTAGATATTTCTTGATCTACATTTTAATATTATATTGCACAAATCTAATTTTGTCATCCAAAGATAAAAATCTAAAAAAAAGTAGAGAAATGTGTAACCTGCAACGAGGAAGAACACCAATACAGAACATGACCAGAGACTGAAACAGTAGACAAACCTTGTAGATATGTCTGCGAGAAGACAATTATTTTGCATCTGACTGTGAAACAATCACTTGTCTTTACAGAATAGCCTTTTCACCCAAGGATTGAAGTTGAACTGCAAAATGAAATCCATGCTCAACAACATTTTATGTGCATATGAAAGATCATGTTTTGTACTCAAGCGAACACAAACGCAGCCAACCGCAGACAAATGCAGTTACCATGCGTCCCCATGTTAAATATAGGAACACAGTACGCATGTGTTTGGCTGCATTCACAAACGCTGCGTCGCAAACACCAATGTGAAACCGGCCTTACAACTCAGAAATTTTAAACGAATTATAAGAATGACCCGCATTACTGCCTATGACTGTGGAGCTCTGGTTAAGCCACAGCTGGCTATGGAGGTAACACAGGAACTGTCCCCGCTACTGAATCGTGGTGCCGTGCCTTTGTTTCCAAAGTCACAAAGTTCATTTGAAATAATTGTAGGCAGCACTCACCAGTCTGTTGCATGGGGATTTCTTTACTCCTTTATTTCAAACTGTACACGAGCGACATGCTGGGGGGATGGATGCCGGGGTGCATCCAGGGACTACACAGGTTTCGCTCAAATGAGCTTTAACAAATCCACTTGAAAGAAAATAAATCCTGATGCAAAAGAATGGTGAATGCTGCCTACTATTATTTCCAAACAACTCAAATGCTATTTGGGGGAAGTAGCCACTTTGGATAATGTTTCATAGTTAATATTTCCTTGAAAGTACAAAAACAGGTCAACTTCACAAAAAAATTACAGAACTTCACGAGAGCTGGGAAGAAGAGACACAGCTCTCAGATATAAGCCTGATCCAAATTTAATAGGGAACCATAATGTTGGTAAAGGCACATGGGGGCAAAATAAGTAAGCATGCCTAAATGGTACCTG